>OY759266.1:26784430-26786930 GCA_963662155.1 Lamellibrachia columna | reverse complement strand
GGTTTGTTAAGTAGCTCTTTAGTAATTGTAATGCTGATGATTCCAACCCATAATGTTCTAATTTTATAAGAGGATTGTGTGGTCAAGTGTATCGAATGCTTTCGATAAATCAAGACATTTACTGATGGGTAATTGGTTGTAATCCTAATGTGTAATGATCCTATCGACTATTTCTAGAGCTGCATATTTAGTTGAATGGTGGGGTCTGAAGCCGTATTTATTATCAGACAGTAGTTTTGTATTAGTAAAATACATGAGTAATTGGTTATTCATAATTCTTTCCAAGACTTTTGAAATAACAGGCAAAAGGGATATTGGCCTATAATTTGTGAATAATGCGGGATAATTTTTCTTAAATATAGGAATAACTTTTGCCACTTTAATTGTCCTGTGTTCAACACTTGATGTATTAATAATGTTAAAGGTTTCACTATGTCGAGTTCAATAAGTTTTAATAATTTGCTGGATATTCCATCAAAGCCATAGCTATTTTTAATTGGAAGGTTGTTGGTTATTTATGATACGGATTCCTCTTGTATTTCTGTAAATCTGAAACCGTTTTTATTCTTGTTTTTGAGGAATTTAGTAACATTATTTGCAATTGTACATGGTATGTTTTCAGCAAGATTAGGACCTGTTTCGTTACAAATATGATCAAATTCATTAGCTATGTCAATCTTATTAGTATATTTCTTGTTATTTTGTTTAAAACATGTTGGAAATTGTGTACTAAATTTGTGTCTTGATATAATTTCATTAATTGCTTTCCGTGTATTTGCTCCATCGAATTTGTATTTGTCGACAAGTTGTTCATATTGTAATCTCTTTGCTTCAAGAATGTTCTTCTTAAGTTGTTCATATTGTAATCTCTTTGCTTCAAGAATGTTCTTCTTAAGTATTACGTTGTATGTTTTTAGATTAGTGCAACACGTGTTATATTCTGTAGAATCAGGATGTAACATCTTAAGTTGTTTATATAATTTATCTCTATATTTAATTGATCTTAATATACCTTTTGTTATCCAGCTTGATTTGTATGTCTTTGTTTATGGAATTTGACAACTTTAGTTTGTAAGTGTTTATTATTAATCGTTTCTATTATTTGATCTATAAGATTATAATTTAAATTTGTATCAGCACTAGGGCTCTTGTCCATTTTGCTATAAATGTCTGATGTATGAATGTCATGTTTAACTCTTAATAAGGCTGCATTACTTTCCATGTGTATCTTTGTTGTTATATGATTTGATTGTTTGTTGTGTATTGTCCATAAAGATAAAATAGGGTTGTTGATCTGAAAATTGTTTTATGAGTATACCTGCTGTGCTCTCTAGAATTGATTTTGTTAATGTACAGAAATGATTATTATTATGTCGCCATTGCCAATAATTCACGATGTTGCGATTGACAGAAACTTTATTAACGTAACATGGCTGCACCACGCACGGATACTAGCAACATAAAAACGCCTGGGGTCTCCGGTATCAAAACACGGGTAACTGAAAACGCGGATCGAGACTTAGTATCCGAAATACACCACATTCCTCCATGCGTAGTTTTTTAAACTCAAACTGTGAAATGTCAGTAACTGCAACACTAGTCCAATCAACACGAGCGTCTACAATTGCAATATTAGTCATGAATTAGACATAACAAATGTCACAGGGCAGAGTTCGGCGTACACCCATAAACCAGCAGTTACAAGTGGTTTATAATTCCAATCGGATCGGAGGTTTTGACACTCGAGCGGACCAGCGTATTCGATATGCACGCGGTACCATGCTTTGCCTGGCCACTCCACGGGTGTAAGTTTGCAATTGATGGCAACTTGCTGTGTTCTTGACATACACCACAGCTACGCACTTTGAGTTCAATCTCTGCGTCAAGTCCTGGCCACCACAGGTAGCTGCGTGCTAATGCCTTTATCATCACGATACCTGGATGGCATTCGTGAAGTTCATTGAGTAGTTCCTCTCGTCCTGGTGCTGAGATAACGCGAGATCCCCACAACAAGCAACATTGCTCTACTGACAGTTCATCATTGCTCTACTGACAGTTCATCCTTGCTCTACTGACAGTTCATCCTTGCTCTACCGACAGTTTATCCTTGCTCTACTGACAGTTCATCCTTCCTTCTACTGTACGCTGTGAACTCCTCGTCAACAACAGATGGCCAGTGTAGAAAAACGAAGTTCAGCACTTTTGATAGCACTGGATCTCGAGCTGTCCACTGTGCTATTTTAGTCGCTGTGATTGGTGCGTCATTGACAACTGACAATGACAGAACCACTTCCTCTGGCAAAGGAACATAAGCTGTCTTTGTTGGTAATGGTAGTCTGCTCAGACCATCTGCGTTAGTGTTCTGCACACCAGGTTTGTATACCAGGTGATACTGGTAGTTTCACAATGTCAGCGCCCATCGCTGGATTCTTGCGCTCGCGAGTGGCGAGATCATCTTGTCCTCCTCCAGAAGACCCAATAGCGGGCGGTGGTCTGTTTG
>OY759266.1:26749430-26779430 GCA_963662155.1 Lamellibrachia columna | reverse complement strand
AAAAATGTGTAAAATGAGGCATGGCTATTATTATTTTTACTGGATCTGTAGATGTTATAGATCGTGATTATTTTCCCTGAATCGTCAATTATGTCCATAGACAACCCTTTCCATGTTGGGTAGGTACTACATGTGACGTATTTCCTAGTATTGCTTCTTGTATGCATATTTAATTGATAAATACATCTGATTCAATGTTTACAAGAATATTTAGTTAATAAAATGTAGAGTTTAACTGTTTATTTATTTATGTGTTTAGCCAGAAAATCCGTCAAATCATCAACGTTGTAATATTTGGACTTGGCTCTGAGAGAGCTTTCGTCAGGAACTAAATCTAGTATGTTTGAGAAATAATTTTTGTCATTGCCACCTTTGAATCTGAGAAAGTATTTAATTGGTATCGAGATTATTTAGATAAATAAGTGACACATTAGTATTAATATGCTGATATAACTAATATAACTAGTACATGACATTGTATACAGTTCTGGTGATATAATATAGTCTTCACCAGAGAGGATAGTAGTGATGACATAATAGTCCTCATTGGATTAATTATTTTAAGCATATACATGTAGTTATTAAGCAACATTTCAACTACACTATCAAAGTTAATATTTTATAATTTTAAATTAGTATTTATCAAAACAAAGTAATAATCCATTACAATTGACTGACATTGACAATATAGAGAAATTACACTGTCTCCATGGAAGAACTTCAAAACATGAAGATTAGCGATATACAATATTTTGTTTATGGATTAACCTAAATTGGTATTGACTTAAATCAAGTTTGTCAAGATGTTAGACATTTAAATGTATAGTAACCTGCCGTCGTTGTCGTTGGCAAGTTACTGCTGGCAAAGTCACTTAAATAGCCACAACCTGACAAAGTCACTTTTTTCAGTGATGGTATGGGATTTGGCGGTTTGTGGCGAGCCGAGAGCTTTAACAAACAGCTTGCAGTTCCATAATAACTATAAATAACTAATTTCATAAACCAGTTACACGTGGTGAGTATATTAAATATTGTATCAGCCCCTGTGTGTGTGTGTGTTTGTTTGTTTGTGTGTGGTGCGTGCGTGCGTGCGTGCGTGCGTGCGTGCGTGCGCGCGTGTGTGGGTGAGTGAGTGAGTGAGTGAGTGGGTGGATGCGTGTTCATAGGATAGCTTACAAGCGCGTTAACACTTCATCCCTTGGCATAGCTGTTCCTTCCAACACCAACACGACTTCTCTGGGAGTCATTCGGCCACGTTCCAAAAACAGCGCGAAGACTACTCGTCCACATATACACAGACTGTCTATAGCCATGTACTCATCTACAAAGATGATTGAATAGGAGCAATGTGGAGTGAACGAAATTGCCGAAGCTTCGAACCGGCAGGAGGATTCGAACACGGGAGTCCGATGTTCTAATTACTAGTTCAGCAAATCATGCATTTGAGCAATGTATACATTCAGGAAGAGTCACTGTAAGCACACAACTTCTCTAATGCAAAATACACTTCAATGAAAATGGAGACCACAACTTAGAAGTACATGACTTAATACTACTAATATTGCATTTTGTAACAACCTGAATAAACATATTACTGTAAGTAAACATATGTATGTTCATGTGTGTCAATGATGTGTACGCATTGTTTGTTGGACAGTGTGCCAGCAGCTGTCAGCAATGTCACTGTTTCACGACAATGTGACACCGTGTTTACGCAGAACCGATTGACTAATATATCGACAGATTGACCGAGCGGAGGCAGTCCGGTTTCCTCCACTAAGACACGACATCAAATGGCGGTCATTACCGCCTATGTTGCCATGAAATGGCTATCTTACACTTGTAGTTGATGTCGTCACTCTAGATCCGTGTCATTGGCCATGACCTAGAGTCTTTGGGAATGTAGTAGAAGATGTTGTTAGACTAGACCCGTGTCTTTGGGAATGCCGTGGTAGTTGTTTTCAGATTAGGCCAGTGTCTTTGGCCATGCCTTAGAAGATGTTGTCAGATTAGACCCGTGTCTTTGGCCATGCCGTAGAAGATATTGTCAGATTAGACCCGTGTCTTTGGCAATGCCGTAGAAGATGTTGTCAGATTAGACCCTTGTCTTTGGTCATGCCGTAGAAGATGTTGTCAGATTAGAACCGTGTCTTTGGCAATGCCGTAGAAGACGTTGTTATATTAGACCCGTGTTTTTTGGCCATGCCGTAGAAGATGTTGTCAGATTAGACCCGTGCCTTTGGCCATGCCGTAGAAGATGCTGTCAGATTAGACCCGTGTCTTTGGGAATGCCGTGGTAGTTGTTTTCAGATTAGACCCGTGTCTTTGACCATGCCGTAGAAGATGCTGTCAGATTAGACCCGTGTCTATGTCCATGTCGTAGAAGATGTTGTCAGACTAGACCCGATTCTTTGACCATGCCGTAGAAGATGCTGTCTTTGTTCTTCAGCAACGCTTCTGGAGTATCAAACTCGTCAACATTCATGTTGGGAATGCATGCTCATCGAACTCATCGGTCTCTCTCTCTCTATACAGGACACACGCCATCGAACTCGTCGGTCTCTCTCTATACAAGATACACACCAGCGAACTCGTCGGTCTCTCTATATACAAGATACACGCCATCGAACTCGTCGGTCTCTCTCTATACAAGATAAACGCCATCGAACTCGTCGGTCTCTTTCTCTACAAGACACACGCCATCGAACTCGTCGCTCTCTCTCTATACAAGATACACGCCATCGAACTCGTCGGTCTCTCTCTATACAAGACACACGCCATCGAACTCGTCGGTCTCTCTCTATACAAGATACACACCAGCGAACTCGTCGGTCTCTCTCTATACAAGATACATGCCATCGAACTCGTCGGTCTCTCTCTATACAAGATACACGCCATCGAACTCGTCGGTCTCTCTCTCTACAAGACACACGCCATCGAACTAGTCGGTCTCTCTCTATACAAGATACACGCCATCAAACTCGTCGGTCTCTCTCTATACAAGACACACGCCATCGAACTCGTCGGTCTCTCTCTCTGTACAAGACACACGCCATCGAACTCGTCGGTCTCTCTCTATACAAGATACACACCATCGAACTCGTCGGTCTCTCTCAATACAAGATACACGCCATCGAACTCATCGGTCTCTCTCTCTATACAAGACACACGCCATCAAACTCGTCGGTCTCTCTCTATACAAGATACACACCAGCGAACTCGTCGGTCTCTCTCTATACAAGATACACGCCATCGAACTCGTCGGTCTCTCCTTATACAAGATACACGCCATCGAACTCGTCGGTCTCTCTCTATACAAGACACACGCCATCGAACTCGTCGGTCTCTCTCTATACAAGATACACGCCATCGAACTCATCGGTCTCTCTCTCTATACAAGACACACGCCATCGAACTCGTCGGTCTCTCTCTATACAAGATACACACCAGCGAACTCGTCGGTCTCTCTCAATACAAGATACACGCCATCGAACTCATCGGTCTCTCTCTCTCTATACAAGACACACACCATCAAACTCGTCGGTCTCTCTCTATACAAGATACACACCAGCGAACTCGTCGGTCTCTCTCTATACAAGATACACGCCATCGAACTCGTCGGTCTCTCCTAATACAAGATACACGCCATCGAACCCGTCGGTCTCTCTCTATACAAGACACACGCCATCGAACTCGTCGGTCTCTCTCTATACAAGATACACGCCATCGAACTCGTCGGTCTCTCTCTATACAAGACACACACCATCGAACTTGTCGGTCTCTCTCTATACAAGACACACGCCATCGAACTCGTCGGTCTCTCTTTACAAGATACACACCAGCGAATTCGTCGGTCTCTCTCTATACAAGATACACGCCATCGAACTCGTCGGAATCTCTATACAAGACACACGCCATCGAACTCGTCGGTCTCTCTCTATACGAGACACACGCCATCAAACTCGTCGGTCTCTCTCTATACAAGATACACGCCATCGAACTCGTCGGTCTCTCTCTCTACAAGGCACACGCCATCGAACTCGTCGGTCTCTCTCTATACAAGATACACGCCATCGAACTCGTCGGTCTCTCTCTATACAAGACACACGCCATCGAACTCGTCGGTCTCTCTCTGTACAAGATACACGCCATCGAACTCGTCTGTCTCTCTCTCTATACAAGATACACGCCATCGAACTCTTCGGTCTCTCTCTATACAAGACACACGCCATCAAACTCGTCGGTCTCTATATACAAGATACACGCCATCGAACTCGTCGTTCTCTCTCTCTATTCAAGACACACGCCATCGAACTCGTCGGTCTCTCTCTATACAAGATACACACCAGCGAACTCGTCGGTCTCTCTCTATACAAGATACACGCCATCGAACTCGTCGGTCTCTCCTTATACAAGATTCACGCCATCGAACTCGTCGGTCTCTCTCTATACAAGACCCACGCCATCGAACTCGTCGGTCTCTCTCTATACAAGATACACGCAATCGAACTCGTCGGTCTCTCTCTATACAAGACACACGCCATCGAACTTGTCGTTCTCTCTCTCTACAAGACACACGCCATCGAACTCGTCGGTCTCTCTTTACAAGATACAAACCAGCGAACTCGTCGGTCTCTCTCTATACAAGATACACGCCATCGAACTCTTCGGTATCTCTATACAAGACACACGCCATCGAACTCGTCGGTCTCTCTCTATACAAGACACACGCCATCGAACTCGTCAGTCTCTCTCTATATAAGATACACGCCATCGAACTCGTCGGTCTCTCTCTCTATACAAGACACACGCCATCGAACTCGTCGGTCTCTCTATACAAGATACACACCAGCGAACTCGTCGGTCTCTCTCTATATAAGATACACGCCATCGAACTCATCGGTCTCTCTCTCTCTCTATACAAGACACACGCCATCGAACTCATCGGTCTCTCTCTATACAAGATACACACTAGCGAACTCGTCGGTCTCTCTCTATACAAGATACTCGCCATCGAACTCGTCGGTATCTCTATACATGACACACGCCATCGAACTCGTCGGTCTCTCTCTATACAAGATACACGCCATCGAACTCGTCGGTCTCTCTCTCTATACAAGACACACGCCATCGAACTCGTCGGTCTCTCTATACAAGATACACACCAGCGAACTCGTCGGTCTCCCTCTATACAAGATACACGCCATCGAACTCATCGGTCTCTTTCTCTATACAAGACACACGCCATCGAACTCGTCGGTCTCTCTCTATACAAGATACACACCAGCGAACTCGTCGGTCTCTCTATATACAAGATACACGCCATCGAACTCGTCGGTCTCTCTCTATACAAGATACACGCCATCGAACTCGTCGGTCTCTCTCTCTACAAGACACACGCCATCGAACTCGTCGGTCTCTCTCTATACAAGATACACGCCATCGAACTCGTCGGTCTCTCTCTATTCAAGACACACGCCATCGAACTCGTCGGTCTCTCTCTGTACAAGATACACGCCATCGAACTCGTCGGTCTCTCTCTCTATACAAGATACACGCCATCGAACTCGTCGGTCTCTCTCTATACAAGACACACGCCATCGAACTCGTCGGTCTCTCTATACAAGACACACGCCATCAAACTCGTCGGTCTCTCTCTATACAAGATACACACCAGCGAACTCGTCGGTCTCTCTCTATACAAGATACATGCCATCGAACTCGTCGGTCTCTCTCTATACAAGATACACGCCATCGAACTCATCGGTCTCTCTCTCTACAAGACACACGCCATCGAACTAGTCGGTCTCTCTCTATACAAGATACACGCCATCGAACTCGTCGGTCTCTCTCTATACAAGACACACGCCATCGAACTCGTCGGTCTCTCTCTCTGTACAAGATACACGCCATCGAACTCGTCGGTCTCTCTCTCTATACAAGACACACGCCATCGAACTCGTCGGTCTCTCTCTATACAAGACACACGCCATCGAACTCGTCGGTCTCTCTCTATACAAGATACACGCCATCGAACTCGTCGGTCTCTCTCTCTATACAAGACACACGCCATCGAACTCGTCGGTCTCTCTATACAAGATACACACCAGCGAACTCGTCGGTCTCTCTTTATACAAGATACACGCCATCGAACTCATCGGTCTCTCTCTCTATACAAGACACACGCCATCGAACTCGTCGGTCTCTCTCTATACAAGATACACACCAGCGAACTCGTCGGTCTCTCTCAATACAAGATACACGCCATCGAACTCATCGGTCTCTCTCTCTCTATACAAGACACACGCCATCGAACTCGTCGGTCTCTCTCTATACAAGATACACACCAGCGAACTCGTCGGTCTCTCTCTATACAAGATACACGCCATCGAACTCGTCGGAATCTCTATACAAGACACACGCCATCGAACTCGTCGGTCTCTCTCTATACGAGACACACGCCATCAAACTCGTCGGTCTCTCTCTATACAAGATACACGCCATCGAACTCGTCGGTCTCTCTCTCTACAAGACACACGCCATCGAACTCGTCGGTCTCTCTCTATACAAGATACACGCCATCGAACTCGTCGGTCTCTCTCTATACAAGACACACGCCATCGAACTCGTCGGTCTCTCTCTGTACAAGATACACGCCATCGAACTCGTCTGTCTCTCTCTCTATACAAGATACACGCCATCGAACTCTTCGGTCTCTCTCTATACAAGACACACGCCATCAAACTCGTCGGTCTGTATATACAAGATACACGCCATCGAACTCGTCGTTCTCTCTCTCTATTCAAGACACACGCCATCGAACTCGTCGGTCTCTCTCTATACAAGATACACACCAGCGAACTCGTCGGTCTCTCTCTATACAAGATACACGCCATCGAACTCGTCGGTCTCTCCTTATACAAGATTCACGCCATCGAACTCGTCGCTCTCTCTCTATACAAGACCCACGCCATCGAACTCGTCGGTCTCTCTCTATACAAGATACACGCAATCGAACTCGTCGGTCTCTCTCTATACAAGACACACGCCATCGAACTTGTCGTTCTCTCTCTCTACAAGACACACGCCATCGAACTCGTCGGTCTCTCTTTACAAGATACACACCAGCGAACTCGTCGGTCTCTCTCTATACAAGATACACGCCATCGAACTCGTCGGTATCTCTATACAAGACACACGCCATCGAACTCGTCGGTTTCTCTCTATACAAGACACACGCCATCGAACTCGTCAGTCTCTCTCTATATAATATACACGCCATCGAACTCGTCGGTCTCTCTCTCTATACAAGACACACGCCATCGAACTCATCGGTCTCTCTCTATACAAGATACACACCAGCGAACTCTTCGGTCTCTCTCTATACAAGATACACGCCATCGAACTCGTCGGTCTCTCTCTATACAAGATACACGCCATCGAACTCGTCGGTCTCTCTCTCTACAAGACACACGCCATCGAACTCGTCGGTCTCTCTCTATACAAGATACATGCCATCGAACTCGTCGGTCTCTCTCTATACAAGACACACGCCATCGAACTCGTTGGTCTCTCTCTGTACAAGATACACGCCATCGAACTCGTCGGTCTCTCTCTCTATACAAGATACACGCCATCGAACTCGTCGGTCTCTCTCTATACAAGACACACGCCATCGAACTCGTCGTTCTCTCTATACAAGATACACGCCATCGAACTCATCGGTCTCTCTCTCTATACAAGACACACGCCATCGAACTCGTCGGTCTCTCTCTATACAAGATACACACCAGCGAACTCGTCGGTCTCTCTCTATACAATATACACGCCATCGAACTCGTCGGTCTCTCCTTATACAAGATACACGCCATCGAACTCGTCGGTCTCTCTCTATACAAGACACACGCCATCGAACTCGTCGGTTTCTCTCTATACAAGATACACGCCATCGAACTCGTCGGTCTCTCTCTATACAAGACACACGCCATCGAACTTGTCGGTCTCTCTCTATACAAGATACACGCCATCGAACTCGTCGGTCTCTCTTTACAAGATACACACCAGCGAACTCGTCGGTCTCTCTCTATACAAGATACACGCCATCGAACTCGTCGGTATTTCTATACAAGACACAAGCCATCGAACTCGTCGGTGTCTCTCTATACAAGACACACGCCATCGAACTCGTCGGTCTCTCTCTATACAAGATACACGCCATCGAACTCGTCGGTCTCTCTCTCTATACAAGACACACGCCATCGTTAAAGGACATGATGGTCAGAGCCGTCCCTGAATAGGGCCCGAGTTTGTGACACTGGTGTTTACGTGGTCTCTAGGCATTTTAGCCATTGAGTTGGTCTGTGTTAAGGTGGTGGTAGAATTACAGTTATTGTGTTGGATAACAGGCAGGACCCGCGACGTGCACTGATTGAATATGCCAATCGGAGTTTGTATAAAGCTAGCATCTGGCTGCTTATCTTGCAAACTGACCAAATTATCCAAAGACCAGGGTTATTTGATTGGACCAAGAAGGACAGCAGGTGGGAATCTCTTTGGAAGACCCTACCTTGAAGCCGAAAAAGGCTGCAGGCAACTAATCAAGTGCGGCTGCAAAACTTCACCATTTTGCTCAAAGAGATGCGTGTGTAGGAGCACCCAAACTCTGTGTACAACACTCTGCCAGTGCATGAGAAACTGTACTCAGTGAATATGATACAAGCGTAGCTAACTATTGCAATTGTCCACTGCACAAGTGGTGTATTTATTTAATTTTTTTATTTGTTTATTTTAAAGTGTCACATCAACTGGTTGTATCTAATGTATACTGATTTGTTCAACGTTGTTAGTTTTAAAATAACTTGTTGATTAATGCTATGCATTGTGTCCAAAACTGTTTGTGTAATATTTGTTCTTAGAAAGTAATTAAATAATTATTTGTTTAATATAATTTTTCGTATTTTTTCAATACATTTACATTTGTTTTATCTATCAACACATTGTTTTCATATTATTAAATTAGATCCCCACAACATTTGTTTGCAAATGACTTTCACATGTTTACGAATTATAAGCTTCCTAAAAACATTGTGGTGCAAATACCCTAGCCTAGGCAAACACCCTAACCTAGTCCGTACAGTAGGATGCTCTCAGCACAAGCTTTGAAGAAGACCAGTTTGGAATCATGACGAAGAGTTGACTTCCTAACGTTTGTTGCAGACAGACCAGGCTTAGGCTTTTTTGAACTTGAAGTCCTTCATTGAGTCAGGACCGACAGATCCAACGTTTTTAATCCCTTCACATTTTCGATTTGTGGAGGTTAGCCGAGTCACCAAAAAGTCAAACGAACATTGAAGGAATTTGCCAAGAAAGCAAGCCACGGACGATTAAATCCGCAACGTTAAAATATGTATGTATGTATGTATGCATGTATGCATGTATGCATGTATGTATGTATGTATGTATGGTATGTATGTATGTATGTATGTATGTATGTATGTATGTATGGTATGTATGTATGTATGCATGCATG
Organism: Lamellibrachia columna; assembly: GCA_963662155.1. Taxonomy (NCBI): domain Eukaryota; kingdom Metazoa; phylum Annelida; class Polychaeta; order Sabellida; family Siboglinidae; genus Lamellibrachia; species Lamellibrachia columna. Next base: position 26,769,901 of record OY759266.1, on the reverse strand, counting down.
CATATATATATATATATATATATATATATATATATATATATATATATATATATATATATATATATATATATATATATATATATATATATTATAAGTTACCCAATTTCATAGAACTGCGTACGCAAGTTTTGAGTTTGGACGCAAATAGCATGGCCATATCATATTGGCAAGAATAGGGCTAGTTGTACTCTAAATTGGTACACGCAGCATCACAACTGACTGGGATATCGTCAGGTATGTATATTGGTTTATATGTCATATCATTAATTTAATTGACACACCCGAGATCACGGCTGACGTTTGATATGGTGAACGCTTCCATAATTACACGCTGTCACTACTTCGTTAGCCACTTGCCATGTTGAGTTTCATTGTTGCTTTGGATCGAAAATAATTGTTAAATTATTTCGTTGGTGTTGGTTTATTCCCTTATTTCCCGACGTCATATTGATCCTTCTCATCCTGATGTGTCCAAAGAAGGCAATTCCTATTGTAACACAAACAGGGATTACGCATGTTTTGTCAGGGTGACATAGAACAATCTTTACAGTGTCCAACATAGAGTGGCAGGCAGCCAATGGTATCGCCGATGACATGTTGACTTCGATTTACTAAAAAGTGGCTTCGACGTTTAGCTATAAAATTGTGTGTGTGTGTGTGTGTGTGTATGTGTGTGTGTGTGTGTGTGTGTGTGTGTGTGTGTGTGTGTGTGTGTGTGTGTGTGTGTGTGTGTGTGTGTGTGTGTGTGTGTGTGTGTGTGTGTGTGTGTGTGTGTGTGTGTGTGCGCGCGCGCGTTAGCTTTATATAATATAACTCCTTGTCCTACCTAAGATAACGAACGATCTGTTGACATACTCGGATTGAAGATATCGACCCATAATATGGTGGAACTCCGTGTGTGGAAACTCGTCCGCAGACGACGTTTTATGGGAATTTTTTGCGTGCGTGCGTAGGTTCGTACATGCGTTCCTGCGTGCTTGTGTGCGTGCGTGCATGCGTGCGTGCATGTTGACTATACAGTGCATGTGCCCGTCTGATATGGACTATCTCTTAGTTCATGACTAACTGCATAGGTAATAAACTCTTGCTTCTGCATTGAAGCAATTGTCACTGCCTAACTTTCAATAATCCAGCAGACAAGTTTACCTTCTTTCAAGGAATAATAAGATGAGACCAAATAAAAGCAATGCAAAAAAAGCAAATTGTGTTGTTGAATTTTTAATGTATATATTATTTGTTTGCACGATTTGCCGTAACATTTATTTAATCACGGGAATTATTCTCTTTTTTTGACATTTACAATTAGTATCGTTTCCAATAATTTACAAATTGCTGATGCCAATCAAACTGGTCATTACTTGTCTGAGTATTTCTCCTGGTGGTTATGTGAACAAATGTTGGTTTATGTATCCCTAGTGACATAAACATCATCTGGGTATTAGTGTTTCATCAAAAATACTATATTTAACCAATATACTGCGCTTGGGCAATTCACAAGGCGTGCCGTCTGGTGTGTGTGTGTGTGTGTGTGTGTGTGTGTGTGTGTGTGTGCGTGCGTGCGTGCGTGCGTGCGTGCGTGCGTGCGTGCGTGCGTGCGTGCGTGCGTGCGTGCGTGCGTGCGTGCGTGCGTGCGTGCGTGCGTGCGTGCGTGCGTGCGTGTATTTTGTGTGTGTTTGTAACAACAGGGAAATAAAACATTTTATTAGCACAATTGCGATTAAAAAAAATACATTTACTGAAGATTACTTGCTAGATAAACCGCTACTTGCCCACACCTAAACGACTGTGCTGGCTGTGAGCGACTGAAACATTAGTAAAGTATTTCATTGGTTACTGCTGCAACTGGATAATGTTCAATTCCATGTTTGTTCGGGTGGATTCACCAAGGGCAATAATAAAGTATCACCTCTCGTTAATAAAGATGGGGTGTAGTGAATAAACTATGGAATCTTTATTCGTATGTTGTTGGTAATGCACTGTAATTCTTCTTTTGGAATTTTTAGGTCGCCCCGTAACTGTGATAGATGGTTCAACAACAAGAACTTCTAATTCTGCTCGCGCCGACGTCGCCTGCCTCCTATATCCTTAACTAGTCGCGGTTTTTTGCCAGCAACGAGGCAAACAGGTCACTGAACCCCTCGGCTTCACGGCGTCTTGATAGCTACACAAACATTACAATGACGTCTGAGTCCAGAGTTCTACAGTAGAGTGGTTATTGATTGTCAAAGCCCACAGTAATGGATAATTGGATGCAACAAAATAAAGCAGTAGCGTGTAACATTCAGTTCATATTATCAGACATAATTTTTTTGAAGTAGACGAGACGTAATTGACATTGTTGCGTATGGCGTACCTATCAAAGAAGAAATCACATATGTTATCTGGCCATGTTGTGGTTCTGTGTGATGATGGTGTTGTATAATGTCTAGAATTGTTATTGTGTTAATAAATGTTATGTGTAAGGTTTATTAAACTGGTTTGTTGCCTGAAATTGTTTCCCTCCAGGCAAGACATTTGTAAACGTATGTGTGACAACGTATATTATACTTTGCATCAATACATAATACTTAAAATGGGAATTTTAAATGTTATGACTCAAAATTCACCAATGGGCCAACTTTCATTGACATACATTTAATGTATCTATAACAGTTCTATTCAAATGTGTGTTTGTTTGTTCCCTCATATCTCCGTCAGTTTCGCATGCACCAGAGGCTGACAGGTTGTAGGCCTGTTCGGGGGCCCACTCACCGGGGGTGTGATCCTTCGTACAAAGGGTAGTTCGTAGTTACATACAACTGTTCACAGCGATATTCGTGTTTTCTACGAGGGTCACGCGCTACGTAATTTATCCCAAACGTCCGCATAAGTTATTTCGTGACACCATGGACATATATTTAAATAAATAAAAATACATATAAATCCATGGTGACACCGACCGCCGCATTAAAACGTAGAAACATCATACTTTCCTAACATGCAATTAGTGGTAGGCTGAGTTTTTTTCGCTCGGCCTAAACTTAAAGTGACTAGATTATGAGTGACGTTTTGCCTATTGAAACGCGAGTGGACGTCAACTGAACGGTTCAGGATACAGTTATATTTCCCATTGGTGGCAATGGTAACGCTTCGCATAATTATAAGAAAACGTGACCATCCAAAATTCTAAATTTTTTTACCAGCAGCTGTCATCATCCCTCTGACATGCTGGTCGAGCTTTGTAAAAATTATACATTTCTAACTCTTGTAATATGCCTGTATGTGCGATACCCCTCAATGTTTACCAATATTGGCATGAATTACGACGCACACGTGTCTAATCGCCCAAAAAATCACAAATATCCTTCCGCCTATTAAAATCATCTAAAAATCCACCATTTCATTCTCAACAGCTTCCACCTGCTTACCGGGTAATGTCCCTGCACAAATACGATTATGTCAGAACGTATGGATTTTTTAAAACGTCCTATATCCAAACTTACTACGCCCTACATTCGTGTATAAAACACCAGGAAGTCTAACTGGGGCATGACCCCTGAACAAAGATTGGTTCACCGACATTGAACTGGTGGCGCCACGGTCAGACTGGGACATGTTATATCTAGCACTCGTCGATAAAGCGCACAGTCTGTGTGAGTGTGCCTGTGTGTGAGTGTGCCTGAACTCCGTGTGCTACCTATGATAACGAACGATCTGTTGACATACCCGGAACGAAGATGTCGTCCATAATATGGTGGAACTCGGTGTGTGGAGACTACGCTTTCTGGGTAAGTCGTGAGTGCGTGCATGCGTCCATGCGTGCAGTTTGACTTTACAGTCCGCGTGCCCGTCTGCCACGGACTGTCGCAAGACAAACTGTGTCCGGGAAATATACCCTTGTCTTTGCATAAAAACACTGATCAATACCTAACTTTCAATGATCCAGCATAGCCATATCATATTGGCAAGAATATAACTAGTTGTAGCTTAAATTGCACACGCAGCATCACAAATGATTGAGATATCGTCAGCTATGTACATTGGTTTATATGTCACATCATTAATTTAATTGACACACGCGAGATCACGGCAGACGTTTGAGATGAATGGTGAACGCTTCCATAATAACACGCTGCCACTGCTTCGTTGGCCACTTGCCATGTTGGGTTTCATTGTTGCTTTGGATGGAATTTTATTAATGCTTGTTAAATTATTTCGTTCGTGTTGGTTTATTCCCTTATCTCCCGACATCATATCGACCCTTCTCATCCTGACGTGTCCGAAGAAGGCAATTCGTATTGTAACACAAACAGGGGTTAAGCATATTGTGTCAGGTGACACAGAACAATATTTGCAGTGTCCAACATAGAGTGGCAGGCAGCTAATGGTATCGCCGATGACATTGTGACGCATTCACGTAAAGGGTACACACACAAAATCCCACTGATAAAAATTGTAAATATACCAATTGTGTGGTTAATGTTATTTCTCAACACAATAGATGATATTACATTGACATTGACATTTTAGGAACACATTGCTATATAGATTTCCTAAAAAGTGGTTTCGAAGTTTAGCTGTAAAATTAGCACTCTGGAGAGGACATTTCTTTAACATACAATGGTCTATTATAATATCAGTTATGTGTTAACTATTCTTATATGTAATTGCAGTAGTGATTAACACAATGCTTTTAAAATTATAAAATTATTGTTGTTGGTTCATTCCCTTATCTCCAGACGTCATATTGACCTTTCTCGTCCTGACGTGTCCAAAGAAGGCAAACATATGTTAAGCATGTTGTGTCAGGGTGACAAAGAAAAACTTTGCAGTGTCCAACACAGAGTGACAGGCAGCCAATGGTATCGCCGTTGACATATTGACTTCGGCGCATTCACGTAAAGGGTACACACAAAATCCCACGGATAAAAATATAAATGTTCCAATTGTGTGATTAATGTTATTTCTCAACACAATAGATGATATTACATTGACATTGACATTTTAGGAACATAATGTACATCGATTTCCTAAAAAAGTGGTTTCGTGGTTTAGCTGTAAAATTAGCACTCCGGTGAGGACATTTCTTTAACACACAATGTTCTATTATGATATCAGGTATGTGTTAACTATTCTTATATGTAATTGCAGTAGTGATTAACACAATATAATACAATAAGACAAACATCCGTTATGCCGAAATCCTCGAGAAGCCGAGCAGCACCGCGTCGAAGCTATAGGGTTAAGTAATCTCTAATAGGGTTATTACGTTTAAGTCACCAACTTGTACGAGGAGCTAAGGGGGATAAGCGAGGACATTGTCTGAAAGCAGCTGTCACAGTGTCTAGCAAACAATGTTCACACAGCATTGGTACATTAGAACACATATATATTGCCTATAAAGAGTACTCCCAGTCGAGTCGAGTCGAGTCGAGTCGAGGCGAGTCGAGTCGAATCGAGTCGAGACGAGTCGTGTTGGTGTTGGTGTTGGAATAACATATATGCCAAGGGGTGCAGTGTTAAAGCGCTTTTAGTGACCCTACGAACATACACACGTTTTGGTTATTAATCAGCAATGAACCGACAGACTCATATATTAAATTAACTTCACATTTGAACGTAATTGGGTAAATTAATCTACCTGCTGCCCACAGTCAACACACACGAGGGTGTGGACAAAAGCTGGTTACTGGGACTCTCGATATGCAATCAGATGATTGCAAAGTCTGAAACTACCTTGTTCCAAATAAAGCCAGTTACCAATACGCAGTCAGTCAGTCATTCAGTCACTCAGTCACAGACAATACAAGAAGACAATCTACATATTCAGCGAGTATGATTTTGCCAGACTCTATCATGTCTACTACCTCAACATCAATAGTCCAAGTAACCAGCCTGGCTGCTAGGACTTCCTTGGAAGAGGCTAACTGCAAAGAAACTATATTACTATATTTCCAACATATATGCCCTATATCTCATCAAAGAGTATATTTTAAATCCAAGATGACACCTCGTTTGTTATGTTAGATGACGCGCCCTTGTCTGGCTTACACTTGACCTTCGCGTCACCATGACCACACGTGATATCGAACGGCCAGCTATTCCTAGACACGGATCTAGCATGACAACATATTCTACGGCATGGCCAAAGACACGGATTTAGTCTGACGTCATCTTCCAGGGCATGGCCAAAGACGCGGGTCTAGTCTGAGATAATCTTCTACGGAATTGTGAAATACCCGAGTCTAGTCTGACAACATCTTCTACGACATGGTCAAAAGCACGGGTCAAACAAAGTCAGACAAACAGTTGTATATGTAGCCGTTTTAGGGTCTACTACAAGATACACGGTGATGACCGTTATTTGATGTAGTGTCTTATAGAGATTGTCCATCTGTTGCCATAACTATTACAACTGCTCTTGTTAGCAGTAGACTTGACTATTACAATTCCTTTATCATAATATTGCTCTCAAAGACATCTTGAAACTTGTTTGACAAGGGTAGTTACCCGGTCTCCTCGTTTTTCTCACTCAGTACTACTTTTTAAATCATTGCATTGGCTCCCTCTCCGATATCGCATTATTTTGAGATTTGCACAATTACCTATCAAGCACTTTCATCCAAGCAACCAGCATATTGACATTCACTGCTCACCCCTGCAATACAGCCCAGACGGCTTCGATCATCTAATTATAATCTATTTTTTCATCCGAGTGTTAAGACAAATGCTAGAACTAGATCTTTTTCAGTTGCTGCACTGACTCTGTGGTACTCACTCTTTGTTAGTGTTAAGTATGTAAGAAATATAACAACATTTCACCATGAACTAACAACCCACCTATTTAAACTTGCTTATCCTCCATAGCTCCATCAGCGTACCAATCCAACTGTTTACAACTGGAACTGCTGATCAATTACGAACTGCTTAACCATTTTTGTTTTGGTGCGCTGCAGAGCTTGGATCTCAACAGGATTTTAGTTGTTGAGTATTATTATTATTATTATTATTATTACTTGGCGCAGTTGTAACGGAATGAACATCTAATGCGTGTTGAGCATTATTATTATTGTTTTATTGAACCTCCGTTGCCGGACAAGAAACATTCTAATACACGTAATTTCGCATATATAAGATACACGCGATAAAATAGTAAAACGACTAGTAAAATGACCAGCGAAAATTAATACAATGACATGATTTATTATGTAAACTCAATATAAATTATATAAGCCCATTTTACAAAATATAGTGCAGATGTTAAGAGATGGACTAAAATGTGTTCGTGTGTATTTGGCTAAGTGAAGTTATCTTTGCAAAAAGGATGTCTAATAGAGCCATTGTTATGATACTGGAATTGCAGAAAGCTCGTTTACTGGGTGACTCGCCAGCAGGATTCCAGCACAGATACACCATGAAGCATAACATGTTGTAGCAGCTGTTGCACCAGTCGCCGTGTGGGGCTTTCCTTTTAAAAGTTATATTATATAAAGCTAACACATTTGTATTTGCAATTCCCTGAGCCTAATCAATGTTCAGTACTTTGAGTAATTCGGTATTGTGAGATCGTTTACTAAATCCTAGACGTTGTTTCAGTAAATTTCCCTGTACATATTCAAGCCCTTGCATTTGGATAACGGAGTTACTCAAGCATTTTAAGCCATGCTTTAGTGTGGGTTGACATTTACATTTATATACACCACGATTTATATAGATCAGCCTGTACACCACGATTATCTCCCGAGTATAACACATTTGCACTGCTTAGCCCATAAAATGAAATTGTTTTGCCAGCAGTAAAGCACAACGGTCGTTGATCGCTAAACCAACATTACAATGGCGTCTGTGTCGAGCGTCTTGTTGTAGAGCGTTTATTGTGTCAAAGCTCACGCTAATGGATAATTGGATGCAACCAAATAAAGCAGGAGCGTAAACACTTTAACATTCTCAGACATAACTCTTTTGAAGTAGATGATACGTATAGTTGTTTGCACGATTTGTCGTAACATTTATTTATTCACGGGAATTATTCCCTTTTTATTATATAACATTTACAATTAGCATCGTTTCCAATAATTTACAAATTTCTTATGTCAATCACACTGATCATTAATTGTCTGAGTATTTCTCCTGGTGGTTATGTTGGTTTGTGTATCCCTAGTGACATAAATATCATCCGGGTGTTAGTGTTTCATCAAAATTACTAAATTTAGCCAATATACTGCGCTTGGGCAATACACAATACGTGCTGATTGGTGTGTGTGCGCGCGTGCGTGCGTGCGTGCGTGTATGTTTATGTGTTTTTGTAACAACAGGGAAATAAAACATTTTGTTAGTACAATTGCGATTGAAAAAAATACATTTACTGAAGATTACTTGCTAGATAAACCGCTACTTGCCCACAACTAAACGACTGTGCTGGCTATGAGCGATTGAAACATTAGTAAAGCATTTCATTGGTTACTGCTGCAACTGAGATTATGTTTAATTCCATGTTTGTTCGGGTGGATTCACTAAGGCCAATAATAAAGTATCACCTCTCGTTAATAAAGATGGGATATAGTGAATAAACTATGGAATCTTTATTCGTATGTTGTTGGTAATACACTGTAATTCTTCTTTTGGAATGTTGAGGTCGTCCCGTAACTGTGATCTAGATTGTTCAACAACAAGAACTTCTAATTCTGCTCGCGCCGACGTCGCCTGCCTCCTATGTCCTTGGCCAGTCGCGGTTTTTTTTGCCAGCAACGAGGCAAATAGGTCATTAAACCCCTCGGCTTCACGGCGTCTTGATAACTATACAAACATTACAATGACATATGTGTCCAGAGCCCTACAGTAGAGTGTTTATTGTTTGTCAAATCCCACGGTAATGGATAATTGGATGCAACAAAATAAAGCACGAGCGTACCCGCTTTAACATTCTCGGACATAAATCTTTTGAAGTAGATTATACGTATATTTGTTTGCACGATTTGTCGTAACAGTTAACAAACAAAATAAAGCAGTAGCATGTAACATTCAGTTAACATTCTCAGACATAAATCTTTTGAAGTAGACGAGACGTAATTGACATTGTTGTGTATGGCGTACCTGTTTAAACGGCAAAATTTTAGTATTTAGCGTATTTCATGTTGGTAGTTTATCAGAACTTACAACAGACACTGCATTAGACAGGCTGCTCTGTCAAAGAAGAAGAAATCACAGATGTTATCTGGCCATATTGTGGTTCTGCATGATAATGGTGTTGTATAATGTATAGAATTGTTATTGTGTTAATAAATGTTATGTGTAAGGTTTATTAAACTGGTTTGTTGCCTGAAATTGTTTCCCTCCAGGCAAGACATTTGTAAACGTATGTGTGACAACGGGTATTTTACTTTGCATCAATACATAATACTTAAAATGGGAATTTTAAATGTTATGACTCAAAATCCACCAATGCGCCAACTTTCATTGACATACATGTAATGTATCTATTACAGTTCTGTTCAAATGTATGTTTGTTTGTTCCCTCATATCCCCGTCAGTTTCGCATGCACCAGAGACTGACATGTTGTAGGCGTGTTCCGGGGCCCATTCACCGGGGGTGTGATCCTTCGTACAAAGGGTGGTTCGTAGTTACATACAACTGTTCACAGCGATATTCGTGTTTTCTACGATGGCCACGAGCTACGTAATGTATCCTAAACGTCCGCATAAGTTACTTCGTGACACCGAACGAACGCCGCATTAGAGTTCTTTCGCTCGGCCTAAACCTAAAATGACTAAACTACGTGTGCGTGTGCGTGTGCGTTTTGCGTGTGCGTGTGCGTGTGCGTGTGCGTGTGCGTGTGCGTGTGCGTGTGCGTGTGCGTGTGCGTGTGCGCGTGCGCGTGCGCGTGCGCGTGCGCGTGTGTGTGTGTGTGTGTGCGCGCGCGTGCGTGCGTGCGTGCGTGCGTGCGTGTCTGCATGCGTGCGTGCGTGCGTGCGTGCGTGCGTGCGTGCGTGCGTGCGTGCGTGCGTGCCAGCGTTCGTGCGTGCGTGCGTGCGTGCGTGCGTGCGTGTGTGTGTGTGTGGTGTGACTGTGTGTAGGTGAAACCATGCACCAACCGAAATCCGTGTGCTATCTATGATAACGAACGATATGTTGACATACCAGGAACGAATATGTCAACCATATTATGGTGGAACTCGGTGTGTGGAAAATCCTCCGAAGAAACCGCTGACTGGGTAACTTGTTCGAGCGGTGGGAGAGGAGGGGTCCTCCTGGGTGTCAATGTCAGGATTGGAGGGGGGACAGGTCGTTTTTAACCACTTAGCTTATTAGCTAGGCGCTCGCTATACTGCTACACAATAAAGCTTTTCACCGTGAAGGTCAAACGTTCATTTGCGGGGTCGGATTTCTATGTGGGCCTATTCACGACTCGTCACGCTTTAAGGATGATGACAGCGCTGGAACAGATTAATCAGGTTGTCAATGCTAGATGTGAGAAGTCTATGGATAGCATATTTTTCCATAGACGACCTCATAAATAGTGATGCAACTCAATGTCATGGGAAATTCACTAGTAAGATTATATGTATTTTTCAATATAGAGGTTCTGAGTACCATCCACAAAACTCTTGCTGATCTGGCCACAACTACTTTCCCTCACTGTAAAGATCGCCGGGTCGCATCATACACAGATGCTGCGGACTTCTGGTTCCTTGGATTCAGTATCTCCGACAGAGGATCTAGATGTTATGTTCCCCAGTAAAGACAAACAAAATAGTGACGTACATTCAATTGTCAACGATGGAGATTCATCACAAACGCTAAACGATTTTGACGATTTTTAATAGTAACAGCATTCCGAGCTTCATTACTGTGTCACCAACTGCAATATGTCACGCTTTCATATCATGTTTCACAAACCCATGCTCTTAAAAAAGCGATAATCAAATTACACGATGAATGTGTTCGGTATGCGCTTGTAGAGCGACAGTGTCTCGGTGAACACGACGAACCCGGACCTGACCCGCTGTTTCCAGTCGACGGTGCTCGCGTGGCTTCCGTGCGCCTACCTCTGGCTATGCTCGCTCTTCTACGTGCCGGCCTTGGCGACCCGGCCCACCTGCAGCCGTTGGGCGGACACGAGCCTTCGTAACGCCGTCAAACTCGTGAGTTCAGCCGCGTGCGTGCATGCGTGCGTGTATCTTTGCATATGTGCAACGACGCATATATATTTGTATTGGCGATATTGAAAAGTTGTCAAACCTTATGCGTGTTCACAACCCAGTGATGTGTTGACAATGCAATTACGTATTGATAACCGTGTTGCAAAACATATATATGTTGACAACATGTTACGTATGACAATCACATTACGTATCGATAAACATATCATATCCCATCAGCACTGTTTGTGTTTGTAGTTTCTCGGAATGTGTCTATGTGTCGTGTCTCTGTCGAGTGTCGTCAAGACAATATGGGACGGGGCGTCGGGCAACGAACTTGTCCTGGCACAATACGTCACACCGGCCGTTTACTTTGTCTCAATGGTGCGTACACGTCTTTGTTCACTAAACGTACATTCAGCGAACTATATTTATCATAGGCATATTTCAAATGTGAGCAATAAGTAAACAATGCCTGACAAAACACGATTGTTAGTTTCCGTCCACATTCTTAAAAAAAAATATTACAATGTTCGTAAACTTTCCCTAACCCTCGATTAAAATCAAAAACATTGATACATAGCGTTGTGTCTTTAGTGCATTGGTGCTTGATTTGAATTGTTATGCAATGGGTAGCGCGGTTATTGTTGACCTGGGCTACGGCCGACTCGGCATCGTAGTTGTCGTTTCATCAATTCGTACATTCCGGTGGGTTTGTAGACTTGGTGGCACCCATTGCCACTTCGGGACATCGGCAGGCTATCAAGTTTCACTTTTCGCCTTGCGGAATAGCTGACACCCACGCTGTTGGCAGCAGCGCTGACATACCACCACCTTACATATCACAACCACGTGAAGATACGTCATGAAATGTACACCAGCAATGATTTATTAAAGTTGAATGTTACATTTATTGTTCGATTGTTGTGACATTTCTCGTCGCCATATTACAATGTTGAAGATACATACTTGCACGATGGGCCTTCGTAATGATCTATATCGGGCATGGTTGTGATCTATATTTTGCATGGTTATTGAAATACATATATTTTGGTAATGTTTGATTTTGACTTGATTCTTCCATTGAATTGTTGATATTTATTTTTTATGCAAACATCATGCAATAGTAGTCTGGTTTGCTTAAAAAATACGAACAAATAACACGTCGTGTGTTTTATGTTCCAGGTGCTGGCCACGTTGCTCACACATTACGAATTCCGGAAAGGTATTATTTCTGGCGGAGTTCTATTTTTCTACTGGATGTTGTTATCGTTTCTTGGTGTTGTACCATTCCGGTCCAATATAATGCGTCTGCAGAATGCCGAACAGGTGAGCAGTGTGTACTGGCACGGTCACAGATTAACATTTGGGCCTAGCTTGGGTTCAAATGCAAATGTATTGGCTTTCGAAAATGTCATTTTGCATTTACATGCAGTGATACCGCTTGGAGCGAACTTTTTGATGTTTGGTGTATATTCACTCACATTAATAATTATTACTCATATTAATTTATAATTGTTTATTCATCAGCATTTGCATTTATATAAATATTAATACATTATATTTGCATTCGAATACAATTATGTATTGGCATTACAGAATCCTGTAGTGAAGGTAAAAGTGAAGGTGATATTAATCTGGAAGGTTTCACCCCATACAGAGATGATCGTGGAAGAGGGGTCATTCTCTATACTGAGAATAGCTTACAGTCAGCACCATGTACATAACTAAACAACGCGGATTTTGAGTCGTCCGTATGGAGTATCATCACACTAAATAACTACTTGCAGGATGCATATATAAGAGTACGGGCTCAACTGAAAAAATACCAAGTTGCTTATTAGTTTAATGAACAAAGCAGTCGAGAAACACGGTACATCTCACCTACTGGTTTATGGGGACTTCAATTTCCCTTAAATTAATTGGAGGAGCTGTTTGTTGAAAGCTGGTAATAACACACTTCCAGTAATTTTTTTTCATGTAACAGTAACACAGGACTTATTCGTGAAATAACATGTTGATTTTAATACAAGATTTAGAGAAGGAAAGTAACCTTCAATGTTAGATTTCATTTTCACAAACGAGGATTATATGATTGAGAACCTAAAGTCTATTGCTCCACTGGGAAAAGTGATCACGTTGGATTGGTGTGGACGTTCATTACATACTCGGCTATAGATACAAGAGTATATGGTGGGAAAATATACGATTACTGGAAAGCGAATATGGCAGGTATGAATGCATCCTTTCATAATATTAAGTGGGAAGAAGAAATGGAAACAAAAGGAGTAAATGTGAGATGGAAATACTTTAAGTTGAAAATTGAAGAGGAATTTGTTTAAAATGTGTCATTAAGGGAAAGGAAGAAGCCAAACCCTAAAGCCCCCTAGCAAATTAAGAGAGTCTGTAGATCGGTAAAGAAACAGACTCAACTTTAGAAAATATAAAAAAAAATGGTAGGAACAAAGAATATGAAGAATATAAGAGGGAAAGAGAAGAGAATGAAAGACAAACCAAAGCTTTTCTACAGCTATGAAAGTATTAAGCAAAAGGTAAAACCAGTCATATCACATTTAAGAGAGGAGGACGGTTAAACCACAACAAATGATCAGGAAATAGCTGATGTTCTAGGGAAGTTCTTTGAATCAGTATTTACAATGGAAGAGGGTGGTGATGATATTTTACCGGAATTTCAAACAAAGTTCAAGAAAACAAGGTTTTAAACGAGATCACATTTACTGAGCTAGATATATTTATAAAGTTACAGCAGTTAAAAGAAGACAATGCTTGTGGTCCAGATGGTATACATCCAAAGATATTGAAGGATTGTGCTGAAACTAGCTAAACCATTGTTTTTAATATTCACTGAATCATTGTTTAGTAGTGTAGTACCATTAGATAGGAAATTGGCAAACATTTCTTCAATTTATAAGAAGGGATCCCGGTCTATGGCTGGTAATTATAGACCAGTGAGTTTAACTTGTCTAGCCAGTAAACTGATGGAATCTTGTGTGAAGGATGCAATGTTAAAACATTTATTAGAAAACAATTTAAATACTCCAGACCAACATGAAAGTTGGACAGAAGATGTGGATCAGGGACATATTGTTGATGTTATTTTATTGGATTTTCAAAAAGCATTTGACAAAGTCCCGAGAAAGAGGTTGTTGCAGAAACTATCTACCTATGGAATACGAGGTGAAGTTTTAGAATGGACAACTGATTTTCTATCAGACATAAAAATGCGAATTATGGTAAGAAGTTAATATTCTAAATCGTTTGATGTCATTAGTGGTGTTCCGCAAGGATCAGGATTGTGACCTATTCTCTTTTTAAGGGAGGAAAGATTAACACAACTAAAACTTTATAAACTTGAAGAACGGAGATTACGAGGAGATTTAATTGAAACGTTTAAGTTGTTAACTGGGAAAGAGAACAAAGGCCCAGTTCAGTGTTTTAACATTAATCTAAATAACCTCAGAGGTAACAGGAAAACATTAAACAAACAACAATGTATGAAGCTAATCAGACGCCGACGTTTCAGTCAAAGGGTGGTGGATGTATGGAATTCCTTGTCCAACGATATTATATCTGCACCCTCTACTAACATTAAAAAAAATAGATTAGATAAAAACTGGGCTAATATATGGAGAAACTATAAAAGGCTTATCTCTAGCCTTACAAATGCTCATTATTCGTAAGTGTAAGTGTAAGGGTGCATTTGTATTTGCACTTGCATTTGAATCATTTCAAATATTCACATTTTCATTATCAATGCATTTCCATTTGCGTTAAAAATAGTATTACTTCCTGGGTCGTTGGGAATATAACTACTTTTATTTATAAAATGACACATCGAATTAAACACCTTCAAATATTGCGATACCAATAATCAGGCATATTAAATTAACTATGTTTAAGTTGTATGCGATTCATTTACACACTTCACATGGCTAGCAAAACGCAGGTAAGTTATTATTCAGATATTCCTAGTAGACGATCCATATGATTCATGGAAAGATGGTTTGTGCCTAACGCTGTATTGAATATTGCATTCACAGCAGGAAGCAGAAGATGTGTTCCACATCGTCGCCTTCTACGTATCCTACGGCCTCGCTTTCCTGCAGCTGTTGTTGTCTTTGTTCTCCGACATCGCCGCCCGCCCCGAGTTCCGTCGTCATGACAGGAAGAAGGAACCGCTCCAGCTGCCGGTCCGGGGCCAGCAGAAATTCTTTGACTCGTCCGAAATAGAGGTAGGTGGAAAATGACGGTGTCCCACATTTTGTATCCCACATCGCTGTCATCCGGAAGGTCGCACCACCCCTTTCCGTTCTGCTTACCGGGCATCGCTCTGCCATCAACAGTGGAAGTCCAGTATCATTTATGATTTCGTTACTACAGCTCTTCAGTGACATTCCTCCTTTCAGGTGTCCCTGGAAATCTGTTCTGGTGACGTTCTGTACATATTTTCTCACACAGCAATACGCCTGTGTCTGATTACATCAGTGATTGATTCAGGGGTGAAAGTAAAGTATTACATCTGACCTGACTATTTTATTTGACAGCTCCTAGGCATCACATCTCGAAAACGTCAAGATTATGTGTCTCCTGTGATCGTGGTGTCCAAGCCTCTGCACCAAAAATTGCTATTAGCAAGATAAAGGAATAGTGTCTGGGTTTCCGGCTTGGTGTGGTGTCTCTTATTGAACATATGTCGTTTCCAGGTCAACCAAAGCCTGGTAATGCTATATTTATGTGTCGACTTACATATCTGTGTAGTGGGCTCTATGCTACACAAGAAATGGATCTCTCCCAAAGTCTCAAGGTTTCGCCTTTTAGAAGATTATGCTAATCTATTGAAGTGGAGACCTTGCAATTTGGAGACGTTGATTTTACATGCCCCACTTTTTATATTTGAAGTTCGTCAGATGAGAGTTGTAGTTTACTGAAGTGTGGTGTCGTCTACATATATGATGCCAACAATAAGGTTGGTATATAGGTTGAATTTCTCTTCAGGTCTGCAGCGCCGAACTCCGTCCACATACTGAACAGGATATGTGATAACAAACAGTCATGTTTCACTCTTATCCTGAACCATTCTGTCAGTTGACTTTTGATGACGATAGCACATTCAGCAGTCTCATACACGGTTTCAATCACTGTTGCAATCTTCGTATCCACCCAAATATACCTCAACATCTTTCAAAATGCTCATCTCGAGATGATATCGAATACAGCCCTGAAATCAATCAATTTAAATGGAGTTGGACCTGGTACTCAATTACCTTTTCCATAATCTGGTGCACAAAGAAGACAGTATCTAAGATACCTTTGTTCTTCCTGAATCCAAGCTGAAGTTTTGCATATGTACGTCAATGCTGCCATCTTTACGAGAATGTCTGGCATAAGGCCTTACGTGGGATGTATATTGAGGAAATCTCTTAGTAGTTTGAGGGTGGTCACTTTCATCCTCTTTTGCATATTGGGTGGATCGCACTTATGCACCAATGTGTTGGTAACCTTTACCAATTTCATGCTGCATTACATATTTTCAGGAGCAGCTCAGCGATCTTCTCTCTGCCTGCTTTCAACACTTACCTGGACAGTAAATGCCTTGATAGCCTTCGGAATCGCATGTAATCAGAAGAGGTGTCCAACTGATCCAGTGATGCTATTTGGAATATCTTCCATTGCTCCTCCTGATCTTGGCTTGTATTACGATGTATCTTCCCCAGCATTTGAACACAATACCTAGATCTATTTTCAGGTTTGTGCCTCCTTCTGTGCTGCTGTAAAATATGTAAATTGCAGAATTTTTTTTTATTCTTCAACAATATTTTTTCTTTCATGAATTAAACGAAATATCTTATAAGACGTAGTTGTCTATAACAGCTTAGTGAATGTACGCTGAGACATACGCTTTCAAAATCTTTTTGAACACATAATATTTATAGTATACTTAAATGTGTTTTCTCTTTCCAGAAAGTCTGTCCGGACATAACTGCACCGTTCTGGACACGGATGCTCTTTCTGTGGATCACGAAGTATGTTCTTTAATGTTATTTGTCTTTGTCGTAAAAGTACATTCCTTTAACAAAAAATATTTTGTCAAATTAATTCACTACCGGTGAACGATTATGCATAATGCCTGTTGCAACGGACAAAGAAGCCGCGATACCTACTGTGAGTTGTCGCCGCTGTGTCTGCAGCATGTTGGTGAGAGGGTACCGTCGTGAACTCAGCGCCGATGATCTGTTGGACCTGAAGCCAGAAGACAAATGTGACGAAGTCGTTACGAGGTTCGAACACGAGTGGAAGAAAGAACTGAAGGAAACGAAATGGAAGTAAGACAACGTTTGCTTTATATACATATATATATATTGTAATGTATATAATGCGAGGATAGGCGCGTCCTCGAGACATTGCGTGTCGAGCATTTAGTCGCAAACACAAGCCTTTTCAGTTGAAATATCAGGGTTTCTAAGTTACAATAAATCATGTTTTCCCGTTTAGGGTGTGGTTTTCGGTATTTCCACTACGAGCGCCGCTGCCGTGTATTGATGGTTGTTGATCCAACATGTGGCGCAATCTTGTTCAGTTCTGTTCAACGATGCAGTATGTTGACGCTGACACACACAAACACACACACACACACAGACACACAGACACACACACACACTCACACACACACACACACACACACACACACACACACACACACACACACACACACACACACACACACACACACACACACACACACATACACACACACACACACACACACACACACACACACACACACACACACACACACACACACACACACACACACACATATATATATATATATATATATATATATATATATATATATATATATATATATATATATATATATATATATACATACATATACACATATTGTATTCATGTGTATTTGCGATTGTCGTCAAACCTATGCAGACAATCATACACACAGTCATAATAAAAAAACGGATAAGATAATCGCAATCCCCGTAAAATTGTTATCATAATAAAATTTTAATGTAAACGCCATTAGAATATAGCGGGGTTTTTTGGTCTCTTTCTAACAGAATGGTCAATAAAGGTACAGTCCTGAATGAAGTGGTCAATAAAGGTGCAGTCCTGAATGAAGTGCATCTCGGAAATGTAGAAGATGAAGAAAGACCCGAAAAATACTTTCATTCTATTGACTCTTTCCCTACGAAGCAACCCACGTCGTCTTTCCCTGCACCGAGTAAACCGCCAAGACCTCCGTCCATCTCGAGAGCCATTGTCCGCGCCTTCGGCGGCTACTTCGCTCTGGGAGGTGTCTTCAAATTATGCTACGATCTAATTACACTAATCTTACCCCAGATACTAAAGTAAGTATTAAATCAACATAACCCACCGCTTGTGATATTGATCCTTTGTTAATTGTTATTCTTCTACGTTTTTGTATTGTCATTAATTTTGTATGTATTTGTCTCCGAAGTTCTGCCATTATCTTTACTACATTCACACGAACGTTTACCGAAGAGGTTTGTGTGCTAAGCCTCTCCTATGACCACAACACACAGAGCTGTTGGAGTCTATTTAATATGCTCGTCACTAAATTACCTGTTGTTTGGTAATTACAGTCCAACGTGTCCCTCACTCCCTGCTCCCCTAACTCTATCCCATCCTGTGTGAGCATGCGCGTGTGCGTGCGTGTGTGCGTGCGTGCGTGCCTGCGTGCGTGCGTAATTATATTGCGTGCACCGTGTGGCCAGATTTCTCGTTATGTGATTCGCCGTGTTAATTATAATTGTCATGTATTTCGCATGCTTTTTTACGATGGTTGCAGCTTGTTGATAACCTTCATCGGGTCGAAGGATCCGTTGGCATGGCGAGGATATGCGTACATCGCCGCCTTGTTCATCATGTCTTGCACGCGCACAATATTCGACCAGAATCATTGGCATGTGTGTTTCGTAACCGGCATGCGCTTGCGCACAGCTATTGTCGGGGTGATATATCGAAAAGTATGTCCGCCATTTTGTTTGCGTGCTTTTGTTCCATTCTTGCACCCTGTTGTTAATGTTCGTGGTATATAACTTAAGACTGTTCATAATCTCCTGTACGAAATTCGTACGTACGAAATTCACACAAACGTCTATACAAAGTAGTAAGTTGATGTTAAACTAGAATTCTTCAGTTTAATTGTTTATCTTTGCTGTAATTTGTACATCCATCAATATTAGAAATATCAGAAAGTTTTAAATTGACTACACCAATGCTATTTAAGATGTATTTAATATTGTTAACAAATAATTAATACACTAATTTCAATGGCGTATTTACGGGGGCAATGGGCCACGGCCCCCATTTGACAATACTTACCATTTTCATTTTTTTTCGCATTCGTGTGTAATATGTTGTGCCAGCACGGAAAACGCTAATGGGTGATTAAGCTTGGCCCCCTTTGGCCTCCCCCTTTGGTCTCCCCCTTTGGCCTCCCCCTTTGGCCTCCCCCTTTGGCCTCCCCCTTTGGCCTCCCCTTTACGAGACCCTAGATACGCCACTGAATAATGTAGGCAGAAAAAAAGACAGTTTAAATTCATTGTCTACCATAATCTAGTATTTATTTTTGACAATTAATGGCAATTGTCCAAGTTCCCCATAAACCATGCCAGTATGTCGTGTAGTGTTAACCCAGCCCCATTAAGTTTTTCAATTTCCTTAATATTTTCAAAACCCATACTAGATATGTCATTATGCAGGTTTAGTTTCTTGACTGCATAAATTAATTAAAACACTGCTCGGTTTGCCTTATCGTATATTATAAATGTATAATTACTGTAGAAAATCTACCATTAAATTTAATGCCTTGATGAATATTATCCTCAATATCCAGCTCATTTGGTCAAAATTTGAATTTTGACAATGTTATATATATTCATTTGAAATTATTATCACCTTAGTTTTGGAACCATTAACATACAGTTTCCAAGTTCCAAGAGATGTTTCTATTATACTATATATTATGTGTTTTCCATGTGTGTTTCAAAGCTATTAAAAACAATGCAAACATTAGTGGTGATATATTTATACTTTATCGAAATCCAATAATTCAAGTGTGCCTGTTATTATCTTCCGAGTGCGAAACTATTTCCCGACAGGCCCTGCGACTGAGTACTTCCGCCCGCCGAGAAACCAGTGTTGGCAAAATCGTCAACCTGATGTCTGTCGATGCGCAGAAGTTTCAGGATGCTCCGATCTTTCTGCACCTGCTCTGGTCGGCTCCCCTCACCATTGGTCTGTGCATGTACTTCCTGTGGCAGCAGCTCGGACCTTCCGTTCTCGCAGGA
>OY759266.1:26561930-26744430 GCA_963662155.1 Lamellibrachia columna | reverse complement strand
TTTATGCGATCTACGCGTTGCAGGGGTCCGTGGCCTACGTGCCACAGCAGGCATGGATCCAGAATGCAACTGTCAAGGACAACATCCTCTTCGGCAAAGACTTCAGAGAATCACGATACCAGGAGGTCATTGACGCATGCGCACTCAGACCAGACCTGGACATCCTACCTGGTGGCGACGAGACAGAAATAGGCGAAAACGTAAATATACGTCATGCATGTTTATAGAAAACTACAGTAGTTCACAATATAATCAAGTTTGCCAGACAAGAAAATTTATAATTTACAATTTGTCCGACGCATTAAAAACACTAGTGTAACCCAACACCACATACCGCTCTGTGGCGTCTCATGGTTCCGTTACGGCCTCTGCTAAACCAGGCTAGAAAGGTATATTCGCCATTGAAATATATATATATATATATATATATATATATACATATATATATATATATATATATACATATATATATACATATATATATATATATATATATATATATATATATATATATATATACATATATACATATATATATATATATATATATATATATATATATATATATATATATATTTATATATATATATATATATATATATATATATATATATATATATATATATATATATATATATATATATATATATATATAATTCTTGTGGCATTTATACATTAAAGGTGCCACTGCAATTCATTTAGTCCATCTGAATCACGTTCATTAATGTTCAAATCAGTGAATAGTTTATTAGTGACTTAACTTTAAGTGTTAGATCGGGTCATATGCAAAAGTGTGAGTAGTCATATCACATAGTGTGTAGATGCGGACTACACATGGCAAATGTTGCCCTATTTCGCCGAATATTGAAAATTGTTGTCCAATGTTTTCATCAAAGTTAAATAACAGATTTGCACTAACGAAATTGCATGTCGTAGTCTATACTTGATGTGTTCAATTTTTTTGCCAACATGAATTTGAAATGAGACAGGTTAAAACGCGAATTATGGAAGTAGCTTTAACTGTCTCATATGACTTATCATGCGTCAAAGGGCATCAACGTGAGCGGCGGTCAGAAGCAGAGAATTAGCTTGGCGAGGGCCGTCTACCAGGACTGCCAAGTCTATCTACTCGATGACCCGCTGTCGGCCGTCGACGCTAGTGTCGGTCGGCACATCTTCGACCAGGTCGTCGGGCCCAACGGTCTGCTTAAGAGGAAGGTGGGTGTATATAGTTATCTAAACAGGACACATCTTCGACCAGGTCGTCTGGCCCAACGGTCTACTTAAGAGGAAGGTGGTTGTACATAGTTCTCTAAACAGGACACATCGTCGACCTGGTCGTCGGGCCCAATGGTCTACTTAAGAGGAAGGTGGGTGTATATAGTTCTCTAAACAGGACATATCTTCGACCAGGTCGTCGGGCCCAACTGTCTACTTAAGAGGAAGGTGGGTGTACATAGTTCTCTAAACAGAACATATCTTCGACCATGTTGTCGGGCCCAACGGTCTGCTTAAGAGGAAGGTGGGTATATATAGTTCTCTAAGCAGGACATATCTTCGACCTGTTCGTCTGGCACAACGATCTGCTTAAGAGGAAGGTGGGTGTATATAGTTCTATAAACAGGACATATCTTCGACCAGGTCGTCGGGCCCAACGGTCTGCTTAAGAGGAAGGTGGGTGTACATAGTTATCTAAACAGTACATAACTTCGACCAGGTCGTCGGGCCCAACGGTCTGCTTAAGAGGAAGGTGGGTGTACATAGTTCTCTAAACAGGACATATCTTCGACAAGGTCGTCGGGCCCAACGGTCTGCTTAAGAGGAAGGTGGGTGTACATAGTTCTCTAAACACGACATATCTTCGACAAGGTCTTTGGGCCCAACGGTCTACTTAGGAGGAAGTTAGATGTATCTAGTTTCCTAAACAGGACACATCATCGACGGCCCAAAACGGTCCGCCTTATAATAATAATTATAGTGCCTACATCCTCAGGAACCTGAGCTCAGAGGCGCAACAAAACGTAAGCATTAGTCATTATCATGAACAGGGACGCGCAAAAGTCATTATCAGAACAAGGGACCAACCGAAGATTGATGGTGGAAATGCAAGGTAGCAATAGTTTCAGTTGATTTCAAAGTGATGGGAAGTTCATTCCAGACCCAAGGCGCACAGACAGAGAATGTTTGCCCAAGTCCAGCTTAGTTTTAGGAACAATATATTGTTGTGAAATAGACGATCTGAACTGCCTACGGATATATGAAAGATGCAGGCGACTAGCCAAGTAGGGTGGTTGACGTGTAGATAGAGCACAATATGTAAGAAGGGACAGTTTAAATTTGATTCCGTAGGTAACAGGAAGCCCGTGTCGCTGTTTTCGTAGTGGTAATGGTGGTGAAAAACGAGGCGCCATGAGTACAGCACGTGCAAGACAATGTTGTTCACGCTGCTAAGTCTCTTTCAGCAATGTAATAGTGAATAAGAATAGTCAAGGTGGGGAGGGTGAGAGAAGTATTAATGTCCTACTGAGGGGAAGGTTGAAACAAGTATCACTTTAATTCAGTCTGAGAGAACTTTGAAAGGGAAACCATTTTATAAAAATTAGGTAATATTATTAGTAGAGGTACCTCATTACTATCTGTCTCTCAGTCTGTATGTTTGGCTGTCTCCTCTCTTAAAATAATATATTAAGGTGATTAATGATATATTGTGGGGAGCAGCAACACGAATGAATTAAGGGTTGGCTATGCACTTGTTAACGGTGCATGAGCTCGGCTTTTAAAAATCAGACCGATTTAGTTTTGCAACTATGACCTATACAAATTACAAATACAATACAAAAACGTTGCCTGATAAATTAGTGATGTTTTGCAGGAAATTTATGTTTCGGGCTCAATGTGGGGGATGGATTGAATTTAGAACACGTCACGTCTTTGTACAGACGCGCCTCCTGGTGACCAACAGCGTCGCCTACCTGCAAAAGATGGACGCCATTGTGGCGCTGAAGAACGGAGAGATCTCAGAGATGGGCACATTCCAGGAATTGCTGAGTAACAAGGCGGCCTTCGCAGAATTCATCGTCACCTATCTCAACGACCCCGATATCAACAACGAATTAGACCCTGATCGTGAGTAGTTGTGGCCTATCAGGGAAGGGTGGGTCTGACCGTTGCACAGTGGTAAGGTGGTAGCCAACATTAGACTTTTCAATCCGGTCCCTCGTACTTTATGTTGTTGCTCACATTCATCGTAAAATGGGGCCTTCAATAGTCCCGCGATTATTGTCTTGTGCGCCAGATACTCGTGTATATATGCCAACGCGGAAATTTTCAAATGTCTCCATTTATGCCTGATGCACTAGCATCCCTCCGTCAAAATTCTCTTTTCCTCGGCATACACGTCACGACGCGACTGGGTTTTAGTGTCTTCGACGCGTCTACAACGATTTGTCGTGACGCTTTTCTTGAGGGCACTCTTTATCCAGACTTTATCGCGTCGTAGAATATCAAACATGTTTGATATTAAAGACAAATTGTTGCAAACAAATAATCGCGTCGTGACGTTATGCCGGAAAAGACAAATCGTCGCAGACAAATAGTCGCCGGCGAGTCGCGTCGTGACGTGTATGCCGGAAAAGACAAATCGTCGCAGACAAATTGTCTCCGGCGAGTCGCGTCGTGACGTGTATGCCAGAAAAGACAAATCGTCGCAGCAAATAGTCGCCGTCGAGTCGCGTCGTAACGTGTATGCCGGAAAAGACAAATCGTTGCAGACAAATAGTCGTCGGCGAGTCGCGTCGTGACGTGTATGCCGGAATAGACAAATCGTCGCAGACAAATAGTCGCCGGCGAGTCACGTCGTAACGTGTATGCCGGTACGATCTCCGTCTTCGAAGCGTCGGCGAAGTATTTTTTTGCCTACCGAAATGTTTGAGGCGCTTAGCCAATCAGCAGCTTCCTAGAAGTAATGGGACTGTCCCTATATACATGTCGCAGGTGGCAAATACTGCTTGGAATATAGAATTAGAAGAGAAGTATTTTGGTCGCTAGGTGGCGTGGTCAGCGGTGGTGTTGTCGGTTCGGATCTCCGGTGGAATTTGTCGTTTTTGCAAAGTTATATAATGATTTACCTTGATTACTGATCGGTACACCGATCCAGTACAACATAAAGACCCAGACGGGAGAAACCTGAACGCTATATGCTGAATGCAGCTAAGTACAATCTGCACTTAGACCAGGCAGATTAAATTTGTATTTCCCGCCCTTTGGGTCAAGGCCGATCTGTGTAAACAAAGACCCTACGGCCAACAAGGCTACCGTATGTCTTAACTGAACATAGCTTGTTAGACGCACTTGCTCGGATATCAACACCTAGCGTGACATATACATACACGCTGTCTATCCATGCTATATATCCCTGCCGCATATATTCCGTACCAACCAGGCTTTTTAACCGACGCTGAACTTTATGATATAGAGTCACCCTAGATCGTAACGCCTGTCGGACAAACAAGCTGATTTGTCTGAAGCTCCGTCTTATCCTGCACAAATCAGCGTCATCCATTGCACAGCTTTCACGAGTTCTTGTAGCTATTCAGATTTTATATTAGTATTGTGACTCTATATCAACATGGATTCCTTAAAGCGAGGTCATGCTTAACAAATATGTTATGTTTTTTGGAAGAAATCACTAAGTGGATAGACGTGGGATCGCCAGTAGATATGATCTACTTAGATTTTCAGAAAGCTTTTGACAAAGTGCCACATCAAAGATTACTACTTAAATTAAAAGCCCATGGTATCGGGGATAGCATAACTGACTGGATAGAACAATGGCTGACTGACAGAAGACAACGAGTTGTAGTAGATGGAGAAGTTTCAAATTGGAAATCGGTTTTGAGTGGGGTACCTCAAGGATCAGTATTAGGACCTATATTATTCTTAATTTATATCAATGACTTGGACGACAGTATAACAAGTAACGTACTGAAATTTGCAGATGACACAAAACTGTTTAGAAAGGTGAATACTGATGGTGATAAACAACATTTACAAAACGATCTAGACAGATTAGTGAAATGGTCTGAGAAATGGCAGATGTTGTTCAATTTTGGGAAATGTAAATTCCTACATACAGGACATAGGAACTTGAATGTAAACTATAAAATGGGAGATACTGTTCTGGGTACTACTGTAAAAGAAAAGGACTTAGGAGTTACAATAAGCGCTGATATGAAAGTTTCAGAGCAGTGTGGTATTGCAGCTTCAAAGGGTAATCAAATTCTTGGATTGATTAGAAGAAACATAACATACAAGGGAAAAAAGTTAATTATACCTCTTTATAAAGCAATAGTTAGACCTCATTTAGAATACTGTATACAAGCATGGAGACCATATCGTAAGAAGGATATAGATACGCTTGAACGCATACAAAGGAGAGCAACTAAAATGATTCCAGAACTGAGAGACCTTAGTTATGAAGAACGCTTGAAAGAATGTGGTTTAACAACTCTAGAGACAAGGAGGTTAAGAGGAGATCAGATTGAAGTTTTTAAGATATTGAACGGGTATGAAAATATTGATAGAAATATGTTTTTCTCACTCAAGAAGGATAGCAGAACTAGAGGACATGAGGTAAAATTAGTAAAGGATCAATGTAGATTGGACATCAGGAAGCACTCGTTCTCACAGAGGACAATAAATGAATGGAACAAATTGTCTACAGATTGTGTAACTGCTAGCAGCGTGAATATGTTTAAAAACAAGGTTGACACATATCTCAGGAGGGCAGGCTATAAGTAGATGAACATTGTTGGACTCTCGATAAGCCAATGGCTTCCTTGTCCACTTGCCATCTGGGCCTTTGGCTTGGATGGCAAATCTTGTTAAATCTTGTTATTATTAAGATTTTGTATAAGTATTATTATCGTTTTATATAAGTATTACTTGGTTCCTAGGACGGACCTCGCCTTATATTGTTCGCGCCGGCTGGGTTCTCAGCAAACTAAAAGGCAGGGGTAGGCCCTTATAAACTATATACTAATAAGGCTACTTCAACAAGACGTTATTTTATACCCAGTGTTGCCCTGGGGGTGAAGATCTCTCCAATTTCTTTGCACGGGCACAACGTCTTGTCACTCTGCACGCACCACTTCGGTGCCTATACTGTTTTAGTGCTGTTGACCTATGCTGAGCGCGAACGGGTTTTTACAGTTTATTTTATTGGCGATGTCAAACCGCCATTTTTAGAATCGATATATTGCTATCATTTTATAAATTTTTCATCATTTGAGGACAATATACCATCATTAAGACAATGTCGCCGCTATTTCTTTTGTGTGTTTTATTTTTATCATGTTCAGTGACTTCGAGAGGTGGTGATTTTGCCCTGTGCAAGCCACTTACCCTCCAATGGTTGGCTGTCATCTCAACATTTCCCCAACCTACGAGAATACAACATTCTTTGTCCTTTTTTCACAGCTTGCCATGTCTTAATCTTTGTTTTAATCGCAAGTTACTGCCAATCCCCCGCTCTACGCCTACATTTAAATTAGCAATAATTCTACTGCTAGCGGGCGACGTAAGTCTAAATCCTGGGCCTGCTGTAAGGCGTATCATTCGGTTGGCTACCACAAATGTTCGATCAATTCGGGATAAGACAGCATCACTTAGCGATTTATTAATTTCTAAAACAATAGACATTCTTGCTGTAACTGAGACCTGGCTCAGACCACATGATACGGTTGCCTGCATTGCTGACATTTCTCCTTCTGGTTATACCTTCCATCATCGACCACGTTCAGTTAGACGAGGTGGTGGTGTTGGCTTTTTGGTATCAAAACAGTTCAAAGTTAAATTACATTCGAACCATGAATACTCTAATTTTAAATCCATTTCTGTTGAAATTTCAGATTCTTCTTTCTCCGCTTATTTCGTCTGTATTTATCGCCCTCCAGGACACCCAGCCAATTTCTTTGAAGAATTCCAGGATCTACTGGAAAATTTGGCACCTACTCATTCAGAATTTTATATTTGTGGTGATTTTAATCTTCATTTGGACATACCTTCAGCAATAACAACTACCTTTAATGACATTCTGGTATCCTTTGATTTGAAACAACATGTTACCTTTTCGACACACATACATAGCCACTGGCTCGATCTTTTCATAACTCGTTCAACTTGTTACAATATCAAAACTCCTACAGTTTCGGATGGTTTATCAGACCACCGCACAGTCATGGTCGATGTAAACATTTCCAGAACTAAATTAGAATCAAAACACAATGTATTTTACAGACATATTCATAAGATTAACATCGCTGCTTTAAAGGCTGACATCCTTAAATCCGACCTAATCATAAAACCAAAGGGACACCTATCCGATTTGTGTGGACAGTACTATCAAGTACTCAAGTCTTTACTTAACAAACATGCACCTGTACGATCCAAATCTGTGTCACAAAAGCCACCCGCTACCTGGATGACCCCCGAAATTCTACAATCTAAAAGGCGTCGTCATTATCTTGAGCGCGTATGGCGCAAATCACGCTCGTCTTTGGACAGGTCGCGTTATTCAAAACACTGTAACTACTGCAACAGACAAATGGCCAAAGCTAAATCGGATTATTACACAAATATGGTATCAAATAACTCTGAAAGTCCACGTCAGGTATGGAACTGCATAAATCAAATTCTACACAGGCGGCCTGCTCCATCTCTTCCTAATCATGTTTCAATCAAGTCTCTATGTGACTCGTTCTCTAGTCATTTCAATGACAAAATCAGTCTTATCCATTCTGCTTTCCCAGATCATACTTTTAGTACTGTAAACGTGGCCTTTCCACGAGTAAATTCTTTACTTGTATCATTTGAACCTGCCACAGCTGATGAAGTGAAGAAAATAATTATGTCTTCCCCAAATAAGTCCTGTGAGCTTGATCCACTACCAACCGTACTGTTGAAATCTTGTCTTGATACATTGCTCAAACCGATAACGGATATTATAAATGCATCACTGTGTTCTGGCTTGTTTCCGGATGATTTCAAACACGCCCATGTCAACCCACTTCTTAAGAAGACATCTTTGTCTAAAGAAGATCTAAACAGTTATATACCTGTTTCCAATCTCAGCTTTATTTCCAAAATACTTGAGAAAGTCGTAGCAAGCCGTCTAAGGTCTCACATCAGCTCAAATTGCTTATCTAATGTGTCACAATCAGCTTACAAAGAATTTCATTTTACAGAAACTGCTCTCTTAAAAGTACACAATGACGTTACCTTAAACATTGACAAAGGAAAAGTAACAGCACTTACCTTGCTGGATCTGTCTGCCGCCTTTGATACTATAGATCACGGCATCCTTATTAAACGCTTATCATTGTGGTATGGCATATCTGGCACAGCTCTGAACTGGTTTTTATCATACCTAACTGGTAGACACCAAACCATAAAGATTGCAAACTGTTTCTCGGCCGCACTCCCCACTTCGTGTGGTGTCCCCCAGGGTTCTGTTCTGGGGCCTTTGCTGTTCACTCTTTACACTACGCCACTCAGCTCTGTTATCCAAAATTATAATTTGGTCCACCACCTTTACGCAGATGATACACAGATCTACATTTCTTTGGCTACCTCGGATACAAATCGCTCCCTAAATCAGCTCAGCGATTGTCTCCAGGATATCTTCCTCTGGATGACTGACAGCAAATTAAAGTTAAACGCAGACAAAACTGAATTTCTCATCATTGGTACTCCAAAGCAGTGTGGCAAACTTGATGGTTTTTCCCGACATGTATCCTGAATCAAACTATCACACCCACCAGCAGCCTCAGCGAAAAATTTGGGAGTCACTTTTGATAAGAATTTCAACTTTAGACAACATATTTCTCAAACGTGTCGTTGCTGTTTTTTATCATATCCGTGATCTTCGCCGTATTCGCCGGTATATGTCACTTTCTGTCGCTAAAACTATTGCAACAGCTCTTGTTAGCAGCAGGCTTGATTACTGCAATTCCCTCCTTCATAATGTTGCTATCAAGGATATTACAAAACTTCAACGTGTCCAAAATTGTCTGGCTAGGGTAGTTACACGATCTCCTCGTTTATCTCGCTCATTGCCACTTCTAAAATCATTGCATTGGCTCCCTGTGTGATATCGCATTATTTTTAAGATCTGTACAATTACCTATCAAGCCCTTTCAACCAAACAACCTGCATATTTACATTCAATGCTCACTCCAGCAAGACAACCCAGACAGCTTCGGTCGTCTGGTTCTGGTTTACTTTCTGTTCCCAGAGTTAAGACAAACGCTGGAACTCGAGCTTTCTCGGTTGCCGCACCAACCCTGTGGAATTCACTCCCCGACAGCGTAAAATCAGCAAGAAATATAGCTTCATTTCGCCGTAATTTGAAAACCTATCTTTTTAAAATGGCCTATCCTCCTTAGCTTCTTGGCACCTCCATCCATCGGTTGACGACTTTTTTGCATTGTACATGGTCACGAGAATGCCTAATCCTTTGGTTTTGTTGCGCCATTGAGCTCGGATTTTCCGAGGATATTGGCGCCAAAGAAGTCTTTTTATTATTATTATTATTATTATTAAGTTATTAAATCGCTGGCAGGAGAGGCTTACCAGTGACAAGGAAACGTAATGTGATAGAAACACGTTCGGCTGGCGGTATGCTCGCCCGCATCGACGTATTCTGCTTCACGATGGCAGGACGTACCAGGTCCATTATATAGTGGAAGAGTCCACGTCCATCCTGAGTAGCTCACGAAGCAAAACGTCGCCGTTCATGCTGAACTTTCGCACTATGTTATTAAAGGCCCCATTTTCATCAAGGCTGAACCACTGCTTGGTCCAGCATGAACGACGACGTTCTCTTCTCCGCTCACGACGCCAACTGATCAGATAGGTATAGCTCAAAGCCAGAGCGCGCCATTGATGAGTAGACATGTGAGACAAACCCGCCAATTTCGAATAGTTCCACAGGATTCCGCTGCCCAGTGACGGTAGTTCCAGCCGCTATCAACAGGAGGGCATGCATCAACCTGTCGTGGTTGTCAGTCGCTACCCCCTAGTTTTTGTTGTCCGCGACAAATCGTCGCAAACAAATCAATGGCTACAAATCGTGGCGTCGTGATGTGTATGCCGGGCTTTAGAGTCCAACATACGTATTTCCATATTTTTTTTGAGAAAGACATTGTTGAAAAAAGTAAAGCGCTCGTGAGTGCATGGACCGGATTGTCGAATAAATGCTGCCACCATGCGGCTTAGTTTGCAAATTCCGTCATTGTGGTGGGCGTAATGTGACACCACTCTGTGTGTCCACAGCACTTGTTTTGAATGTAGTTAATTATCTGATAACATTTGTTCTATATTTGTGGCGCTGTATTCTACCTGTCTTCTACCTCTACGGTCATCTCGCTACCCCGGGCTGCTGGCTGTCACGTACTGTGCATTGTCTTAGTGTCATACTCATTCCAGACACAATTGTTTTATCCGTGTAGTGTATCTCGTATCGACTACGCCACGCAAGCTCGGTTGGGCAAACGTGTTATTTAGTTTAAATGAAAACATTGGACAAACGTTTAAATTAATTTTGGTTCGATCAAGCCGAAACTATGCGGGAAAAGGTTACTACATTCTTTGTGCGTTCTCATCGAGGCTATTAGATCTAACGATAAAAATCAAACTTTCGATTATGTATTTACAACAGTACGCTCTCTTTTACTAAACCAACGGCGCATATGTTACTTAAACTATTTTCCCAGTACCGATTGGAACACAAACGAACCTGATTTGCGATGGCCTAAAACAATCGTGGAAACAGTTTTAAACTGTAAATGCTCAGTTAATAATGTGATGTGTGAAACTATTGTCACGTATCGTTCCAGCCTTGCAGGAGCTGCAGCGGCAGTTGTCGGGTTTGAGCGACGCAACGCTCTCGGATACCAGCGAGCAGATGTCTGACCCAGCCCGTGGCTCGGGATCAGATAATGAGAGTACACCAAGTCCAAGGTAAGTGACGTATCACACATCGTCAAATGAACCGAGTGGAATAAGTGACCTGACAATTCTCGGGAAAATGGAACTGATAGCATGAATCGGGGCTAGCATTGACACATCGCATCAAATCTACACCTCGCATCAAGGGATTAAATAATATAGTGATGATGATAAGTAACTGACTTAAACAACTTTGGCAACAACAACTGGCATTATGCTTGCTAATATGGTACAGGTGCTGCACCCTACATGATACTCCATACCACTTCAATGTGGGTACAAACTGCAGTAACTCGTGGGCCACCAACGATTCCTTTCCACCGGACATGGTTTTGGGCTTGCAGTTCTCTCCATTTGTATTCTGCTTTTGACACATCTGCTTCTACATCTTTTAGCCATTTACTTACACAAGTTTGGATCTTCTGTAGTGTGAATTTTGTGGTACGCCATGTCTATGATCCATATATTAGCACAGCTTTAACACTTGAGTTAAAAAGCTTGGTTGGTCTTGGAATTTATATGGATATCTTCCATATCTTATTAGGCACGATGAAGGCTGGCCTTGCTTTCCAAATCCTACCCCTTACATCATTATCTGTTCCTCCGTTTGTGTCCATAATGCTTCCTTGGTATGTGAAAGACTGTAATTCATCTAGTGATATAACTGGGTTGTCGTTCTTGCTGTTGATGTTGATATTATCATAGTTTTGTCTTTGTCACATTTAATCGTAACGTGGCTGCAGTTGTTTCCATTATTGATGTATTTTCTTGTCGTTTTGATCTTCATTCAAACATGGTAAAAATTTAGGACATCTCTATATTGTCACTGGTATTGTTTCCGTTTGACCCCAAATTTGTTATGGGGTTTTCCTGTTGTAATTGATGTATACTATTTTATGGCGAGGGCCTCTCCATTTTACACAAATGTTATACGAATCTATTTTAGAAGACGACGGCACAAACGCAAGTCTCTTGTGAAAACGTCGACGATGGCCTTCGAAAAGACAGCGAAGAAAACGTTGTCGAGCGCGTTGGGCAGCCAGAGACTGACGGGCAGCCAGAGACTGACGGGTAGCCAGAGACTGACGGCCAGCCAGAGACTGACGGGCAGCCAGAGACTGACGGCTGACGAACGTGTTATGAGTGGCTCCGTAAGTTCTACATCAAATTTTCTTCCTGCTTCTATGTCCTCGTCGTGGACCATGCAGCCAATTGCTGTATATGTTACACAAACGAGGAAAGTAGACGGGATACAAAGGAACATATAAATCGAATCAGTCGTACCTTTTTTTATTACGAAATATTGTGTATGTTCTTTTCTAGCAAAGCTAATTAATACAATGAAGAAACTTGTTTCCAAAGCATTCACGAACATGTATTTTATTGTTTTTACGACAAATGTTCTTTTAAGTACATCGAAGCAACATGAAAATAATGACAAATGAATTTGAGTTTGAGTTAACAGCACACCTAATTAAGGTGCCAAAAGAACGTCAGTGAGACATGCTTTATTTGTATTGTGTAATTGTAGAGTGATCCATATCATAGTAATGGTGTTTCAACGTGTGCTGTCGCAGGTGAAGCTCTCTGTGTTTACGTGCTATTTACGGGCATGCGGCTACGTCTTCTGGCCCGGTATCATTGTGTGGTGCCTACTGTTCATCGCTTCACAGACAATAACCAACATCTGGCTTAGTATGTGGAGTAATGACAAGCCAGGCCCCAATGGAACCGTAGACACCAACTTGCGTGATCTTCGCCTCGGGGTTTACGGCGGACTTGGAGCCCTTCAGGGTAAAAGATGATAAGCTGCTGAGCGATAATGAAGTGTATTCCTGGTTTATGGTAATGTATGACTGCAATGTTGTGCGACGAATTTACTGTGTTGCGGTAGTTTCTATTTCATTTTATATTGCATTCAGATAATATCGGAATTATTCAATTGTGCTAACAACAGCGATTTTAACCAAACACATTATTCAATGTGCAATGAAAGGCACATTAACTCGACAAAACAATCACATCCTGTTTCTTCCTTGTGAAGATATATTCGTAGTTCGATCACATGGAAGAATATTATTTATATATCTGTATTATGTATTATGTGTTCCCTCGCGACTGCAGCCTTCGCGACGTTGGGCCAGGCGTTCGCCGTCGCCATCGGGTGTGTGAGAGCTTCACGCGTCCTCCACTCTAGGTTGGTCGCATTTTAACTTACAGAAGTGCGCGGTATATAGAACATTTATTTATTTCAAAATTCGTGCATTGCTAAGTGGTTTTTGATTGTCACTAATTATAGTAATGATTATTAAGAATATAATGACCTTATTTTCTTCGTCTTCTCGCCTTTGTCAACAACGTAAATGTGCAGTCTTTCGTCGAGCAGCCACCAGCGGGCCGCCAGACCCAAATCTGCAATGTCACTTTCTTCGTTTGGAGTGCTGTATAGTGTACATGCATTCATGACGTGGTCTGCCAATTATGATGAGAGCAATGAAAATAAACGTAATATATGCACTACTTTTGAACACATTGCGGGTTCTCACACGCGTTGCAATCGTAGATCAGTCAAGTTATTACTGGATAACTGCTTGTAAGCGAAGGCATGTACAACATTTGTTAAATCGATTGTAATTGATCTTCAAATGCTAGGCTTCTGTACCGGATACTGCGCGCGCCGATGTCATTTTTCGATACGACCCCTATCGGAAGGATCGTGAACCGCTTCTCGAAGGACGTCGATACAGTTGACATTAACATTCCGATGACGATACGTATTTGGATATTAAACTCGGCGTCTGTCATCGCGACGATAAT
Source organism: Lamellibrachia columna (assembly GCA_963662155.1). Classification (NCBI taxonomy): domain Eukaryota; kingdom Metazoa; phylum Annelida; class Polychaeta; order Sabellida; family Siboglinidae; genus Lamellibrachia; species Lamellibrachia columna. The sequence continues at coordinate 26,730,606 of OY759266.1, read as the reverse complement.
CGTCATATCCTACAGCACGCCCATATTCCTCTCTGTCGTTCTTCCTCTCGGTCTGCTCTACTACTTCGTACAGGTAATGTCACCCTTCCAGGTCTGTTCTACTACTTCGTACAGGTAATGTCACCCTTCCAGGTCTGTTCTACTACTTCGTACAGGTAATGTCACCCTTCCAGGTCTGTTCTACTACTTCGTACAGGTAATGTCACCCTTCCAGGTCTGTTCTACTACTTCGTACAGGTAATGTCACCCTTCCAGGTATGTTCTACTAGTTCGTACAGGTAATGTCACCCTTGCAGGTCTGTTCTACTACTTCGTACAGGTAATGTCTTCCTTTCCATTTGCTATACTACTACATACAGGTAATGGCACCCTTGAGGTAGTGCATATAAACTATAGCAAAGTGTGCGTACTGTATTATTATTATTGTTAACTGATAACATTAAAGGCAGGAACACAACTTAATATAATAATTATAATTGAAATTTAATTATACAATTTCAAATAACAACTAAGTTAAACGTTACCATAATAATAATGATATAATTATACATGATATATAAAAGGTATAAAATGTTTTAAATAAGAAATAATATAAACAAATATTTTTGAAACGAAACCGTTAATAATTACAATAAGACGCGCTATCGCTAACAGCTGGTGATAACGCCAAAGAGAAGTTCATATGTGTGCAATTCCAATATTTCTTTTATTTAAGTTTAATAGACCCTATCTAACTCTTATTTACCAACGTTTTTGGTCATATGAAGATTTTACTGTAAATACTAATAAAGCAATTCGTTATCGCCAGTAGTAGAAAGTCTTTTAATCCCAAAGATCGTGTTTCACAAGAAAGTTTTTATTAAAATGAAATTAATGAACATGAAGCCTAACGTTGCACATAGGTAAGAGGACAAGCCGATGTCGTGGTAACGCTAGCATGTGTAATTTTTTCTTTTTTAGAGATTCTACATTTGCTCGTCTCGCCAGCTGAAGCGGATAGATTCGATCCGCCGATCGCCAATATACGTTCACTTCGGTGAGACGTTGGCTGGCACCAGTTCTATACGCACCTACGGGCAGCAAGAACGATTCATCGAGCGATCTGGCTTCCTCGTGGACGAAAATCAGAAGGCGTATTTCTTAAACATTGTATGCACTCGGTAAGTCGGGTCGCGTCTGGGTATAAAGCAACACTGATTTGTGGGCTCTCAATTTTATTTTGATCTAAGCTGACAAAACATGTATTTTAGTAATTCTCTGTTTGATGCCAAATTGGCGTGTGAAATTAGATCATGTTATTACAAAGGGCATGACTTAAACTGACCTTATTGACCCATATAAGCCAAATGACAATTGTCTTCATGTCGTAACTGTTTGGATGGTCTCTTACAACCTTCGTCCAATACTTGTTATAATGTGGCTACCCATACGATCCCTCCCTCGATCCGTCCATCATAGTCATTCAAGTCGTTTTTATACCTGTATTTCAACTTTTGACAACTACCATTCTACCGATATGTTCCGCTGCGACAAAAAAAAAATCGAATAGGCCTAACTGTATTAATGCGATGTTTCTGCGATGTTCCAGGTGGCTTGGTGTGGCTGTGGACTTTATTGCTAGCTTCATTGTCCTGTTTACTGGTCTTTTTGTGGTATTGGAGAGAGATACGATCAGCGCTGGTCTCGCCGGACTCTCCGTGTCTTACGCGCTACAGGTACACACTTTTAGTATTCACGGATACCGCCAGGTTAGAAGATGATTGGTTGATTACTGTTCCTGCGACAGAAATACTCTGAAGCGTATAAATGTCGCAATCAGTTCACCATAATTCGTGCCCCACCACAGCCTGACTCTTGCCTATGAGGTCTGAGCGCAGCACGTCAAATAGGTTGGTGGAGAGCCTGCCAAATGAGCCCGTGTATTTGTTTAATCCAACAACCACATTTGTGCAGGGGTATCTTCGGGCATGCGCAATACATGGCCGAACATGGATCTACGCATCCTCTGTACTTGTTGTGAAAGCGGTCCTGTGTCACAGCGCACGCACATATCTGCATTATCTATAATCCCCTTAGGCCAGCGCCCAGTTTCGATCGGTGGTACTGCTGCAGCATAGCTCGGACAACCATCGCATTGTATGCCAACATTCGATTGTCCAGTGGTAAATTGCGCCCGCGCGTCCTCATCTTCCAGAAGGACTGGAATGTGACGTTGTCCAGGGTACATAGAGTCTCCATGTCTTCGGTACTGCAGGGGTTTTACTGGATTTCCACTTCTCGTTGCCTCGCAGCTTACCAGATAATTATATGGAATTGTAACATTCAAACATATGCTGGTCTTTTGGTGTGCCCATTGTGAGATGTTACAAAACGAATGACGTTCCCATTGTGATATCAAACTAGTGACAACCTCGTTCGCTAGGTGGCGCATCGTATTGTAACTACCAAGACACTTGACACGTACCTTTGCCCCACCGATTATTAACGGATAGGAGATAACATTCTACAAGTGGTTTTGGACCAAAATAGAAGATCAGGAACAAAATGGAAGACATATCGGCAAAATCTGTCAGACAACAAATTGGTTTGCGACATTGTATTACAAGTTAATGGTTTAATGATTATCATACATACAGGGTTATGTTGGGTGCATTTCAGGTCACTGCGGCATTAAAGACGATGGTGAGAATGACGTCTGATATGGAGACATATATATTGGCCGTAGAGAGAATCAACGAGTACACGGAAATCGAGGAGGAGGTTCGTCCATCATATGTATCTTTATTCTTCTTGTGCAGAATCGAAGCCCGATACCGATAGTATTAACTAGCCGAATTAAATGGCGTTGTACGGGGAGAAAAGCCACATCAATAACTTATGATGCTTCACAAACGTTTCCTTAATTTTAATTAGTTTACACTACACACGAGTTACAAATAAATACTAAATGTGCCGCTGTTGTCCGAGTTATACGTAGAATTTCACTGCATAAAGTTCAAAGTCGCGTCGGTCGCTCAACGAAACGCCGCACCGAAAGAAAAGCTACCAATTATGTTAATACGGGAACAATATAACATATACATTAGAAACGTCTAGGCATTGCACACGTCTCCAAAAGTTGTATTGGTTATCACTACACATGAATTACATTAAATTGTATATGTTGTGCGAATTATCAGTAGAACTTCGCTGGATACGATAATTGGATACTATCAAAAACTCAATGTCGCATCCAACGCCAAACTTGCTCACCTTTTCAACACTGCCACAACTTACATTTGATTATTTCATGTTTAAAACTGCACATGTTTATAAAAAAATTAATAATTTCAATTGCATACAATTGTAGGTATAATTGTGTACCTTGTATCGGAAATTTAACGAGAAACACGAATTCTATGGTGTAACAAGTCTTAAACTACAATTACGCTGCAATGCCTACCAATCGTTTACACCACTCCGCAATTGTCAATATTGAATTTTTAATCAAGTTTTGACAGTGGTAATATGATGAGTGGCGCCACTTTTGGGGAGTGTGATCCAATGGTCAACGACGCGTCGCCCGATCTGTCGGAAACATGCCAGTTGCTAATGTAGTGTAGGTTTGACCCGACTACTGTTGAGTGCGTATCATTTAGGAGGCAGGCAGGCAGGCTAGTTGTTTGCTCAGGTTGAGAATATATATGTTGTTGATGTTACGTATACAGTATTTTAAGTAATTTAAGTGTGTTAAGGTGCTGGGGCATATAGTGACTCGAGCAAATTGTAACATTACTTACTTACTTACTTATCCTCTTCATGTCGTGTGGCACATAAGGCTCGCACAAGATCTCGCCAGACCCCTCTGTCTTGGGCTCTCCTTGCTGCTGTGCCCCATGTTAACCCAGCAGTCTTCAGTTCTTCTTCCATTGTTCGTCGCCAAGTTGTTTTCGGCCTGCCTCTTTTTCTGTTTCCTTCTGGCGTCCAGGTTAGCGCTGTTTTTGCTGGCAGGTCTTTGTTCAACTTGTAGACATGACCAAGCAATGTTCACCTTCTCTATTTCAGGATGTAACATTACAAAATTATGCAAAATGTGTCACTTACGGGGGTTGAAGTATTGGGAAAGTGCCATCCAATGTGAATCGATTAAAAACCTTTTGTAATTCACATAATTTTATTAATTACAGTGTTTGTACGGTGTTCCAATAGCGGAGCTACCAACTACTTTTTAGATAAAAATTGTCGTACAGCCTATTCAGTTCTATTAGCTAGCTATATGTGTTAGAAATAAATTAAACAATTTAAACCCATACTATTGTTACATTTTGCCCAATGATAAATCGTTATGATGTTACACTTTGCCCCGCTGGCTGTTACAACTTGTACCACAGCGTCATTATAACACTTAGGAGACCTCATAAAAGGTACCATTGCGCAACTGTGTATTGCACTAAGTATTTATTGATGCACTTACTGGAGATATTTGCGATTTCGTCGGTATTCAAAACGTTTCAATCCGAACCGCAATCCTGAAATAAGCTGTTTTGTTACAGTTAGTCCCGGTCTCTCCTACGTGAATTCGCAAGATTTGCCGTTTCTCTCGTCCTAGAATAATGCAATGCCGGTGTTGACGTTTTCATTGGTCTATTACTATTCAACAGCTCGCGTCCGCTTCACTCTTCTTCTATAATTGTATCGGTGATTTTATGTATTAAACGGGAGAAGCATTTAATCCCAGCGTCAGTGTTATCAGGTTTGACTTGTCGATTGTTTGCCAGGGACACGACGTAGAAGCGTCGGAGTGTTTGTGGCAGTGATTGGCATGAAGAAGGGACATTAATATTACACATACGTTCAATGCGAGCCGTGCGTTATCACCACTGCCACAACTTACAACTTATACATTAGGGGTGCAACTTACGGGTGTAACGATACATCGTGATAGTCGAAGTGACGATGCAATACTATCGATCGCAAATTTAACTATCGATAGCCATCTTCGATAATACAGTGAACTATCGATAGTAATGATAGTTTGGGCAACGTGCTTTGTCCTCGTTCGATTATGTGAGCTACTAAGTCAGCGTCTTGTACGATTCGCGGGCGATGCATTTCTCAAAGGTCAGTAGTAACAGCCTAACAATTTATCAAAATCTCCGCTTGTGTCAGTGCCGTTATTGAACATTGCCAGACAAATACAACGTCAGTCGTCGTTTCTGTTCTTGCTGGATATATTCTTCAACACGTTTACTCTGTTCTGACAGGCTCCGAAGACAGTGGAAAGCAACCAACTACCACCAGGCTGGCCGCTGCACGGTCGGATCAAGTTCTGCGACTACGCAACACGATATAGAACTGGACTACCCTTGGTTCTGAGAGATCTCAACTGTCAGATCAATGCCAACGAAAAGGTTGCAATAATTGATGCAAACTGTAATACACACATGTATGAAATTGTATATACACATACGTACATAGACCCAGCCGTATATACTGTATTTAAATTACAATGGGCAACAAATTACCCAGTCACAACCTATACATGTCTCCGTGTGTGATTTATACATCAAACGAGCTGCGGCCATTCATGTCGAATTATCATTTAGTTAAATGTATGTCCCCGGCAGAAGACACAAATGCTGTTTTCTTTTCACAGGTCGGGATAGTTGGTCGGACAGGTGCTGGCAAGTCATCCATGACGCTGGCCCTGTTCCGCATCATTGAAGCTACGGCCGGATCCATCGTCATTGACGACCAGGTGATTGGAAAAATCGGACTCCACGACCTGCGCTCCAAACTCACCTTCATCCCGCAGGTAAGATCCACTATCATCGCTATCATATGACTCCCCATCATCATCATCGTCATCATCAATGTAATTATCTATATCGTTATCATCATCATCATCATCATCGTGTCAGTATAACCCTCCTCATGTTTGAGGACCAAAATGCTTAATCGTGGCTGAGCATGAGTATGAAATCAGCAGTATGTCCAACGGGAAATTATAATAGCACACATGCGTACAATGATATGTATGTAATCGTAATGTGACTACTAGAGATGTTTCCCGCATGTGCTGTCATTTCTACATTTTTGTAACTGTAAAATACCAACACTGATATATTCGAATGGACATAGAACGAAGTCCACTCGATATTGCATTATATATCCATCTTCACTGTCACGCAGGACCCAGTCCTGTTCACGGGCCCCCTGCGCATGAATCTTGACCCGTTCGGCAGCTACACAGACGAGGAAGTGTGGAGGTCGCTCGAGCATGTGAATCTCAAAGACTACGTGATGTCACTTCCGTCCGGCCTGCAGCACGACTGCGCAGAAGGCGGGAACAATCTCAGGTATAACTTATGTACATGTATAGAGAGACCGACGAGTTTGATGGCGTGTGTCTTGTATAGAGAGACCGACGAGTTTGATGGCGTGTGTCTTGTATAGAGAGACCGACGAGTTCGATGGTGTGTGTCTTGCCTCTTAAACAGGTTAAATAGTTTGCTCTTCATTGACTTGTATGCAAGAAAAAAGTTTAACTAGAACATGTAACACCATTTAGGTTTGTTCCCATTTGTATCATATTTTCGTGGTCTAAAACACGAACTGGCCTGACTATTATTTAATACATTACATAATATACATACACCAACGTCTTAATATAAAGAATATTCATTTGTTTCAGTTAAATAAAACTATCTTGTCATCGAGATACACAGTTGTCTTGTAATGCCGTCACTGGGAATTAAAAAGATTCAAATGTCAACTACGTTACTTGCGGCCTCCGAAGGATAACAGTGTAAACTACAAGTAAGTCAAGCGTGTGTGTGTCGTTGTTGCAGCGTTGGTCAGCGCCAGCTGGTTTGTCTGGCTCGGGCGCTGCTTCGCAAGTCGAAGATTCTCGTGTTGGATGACGCGACGGCCGCCTTCGACATCGAGACGGATGAACTCATCCAGGCGACGATCCGCACTAAATTCGCTGACTCGACGGTCATCACAATCGCCCACCAACTCAATACAATCTTCGACAATGACAGGTGTATATGTGTCATGATAGCTCTATGTACCCTAGTTTCGGCACAACGATTTTTACGACACTTCCATAAAGGTCCAATGATCCTGGGATTAAAAAGCTGGTGGACTGTATGACTACAGCATTTTATAAAGTTGGTGGTTCACATATTTACTGTAACTGAGTAGCACACTTGTAGGGCCCTATATGCATGTTTACTATGTACACGTTTGGCTATAATGATCTGGTCCTTTATTTGCGCCGTAGTCTGCCCTCTGTTGTTGTCTTGTTGCATCACTAAGTTTGATTCTTTTTGATGCTGGCGACTCACCAACTGCAGTTATGAAACGCCACATCCGTATGACGCAGTAATTTTATGCTGCATTTAACAGCGTTCGAATTGATAATGTGGCTCCTGAAACATTCCCTAGAGGGTTCTATCATGAAATCTCCCAATTTCGTTTGCATACAATTGTAGATAGAATTGTGAATTTCAAATTTAACTAGACAAACGATAATTATTTTACCCCTCTGAAGTGCGCAAGTGCTATGACGTAACAAGTCGTAAACAACAAGTTTGTTGCCCCACCTTCCGATCGTTTGTACGACTCCGCCTCTGTCCATTTTTTATTTTAAAACCATGTGGTGACAGTGCTGATATGCTGAGTGACGCCACTGTTTGGGAGTGCGGCATTTCTGTGATTATAAAAGTGGTGCCACACGGTGAACTGGGCACCAATCTATAGAATTTACCACGAAAACGAGTTCACGACTTGTAAATAATGTTCAACATACATGCAAGACATATAGACGGGAACGCAGCATAGATATCCATTCGAGCGTTGATGTTTCCCTTCTTACGATGATGTATCTGCATCGTCGTACGTTGTTGTAAATTGAGGAGAAAAAGGTAGTGGCCTGAGCCAAATGTTGCCGGCCTCGGGCCTCCGGGTAAGCACACATTTCCTACCCTGGGTAAATATTGTATGGCGACTTTGTGTCTTCGCATAATGTGAATACACTTACAAAGCTCAACTAATTTTGAATAATAATGTTATGGTGCTGATACTTAAGCACGGGGTGCTCCAGGGAGACGGTTACGCATGTTTTATAAAAGGAAAATGTGCATGACTGCACGAACGTTGCTACAACCTTTTCAACCACCAGTATCTAACAAAAGTAAATTATCAGGTGGGTTTCAAATTTATGAGAAATGGGGCCTTGATAATACAACAGCTTTAACACGCCAAAAGGTTATATGTGCATGCGCAGACATGATGCAAAGATAACTTAATTTGATTACTCAATTTAGTCTCTGTTACGACTTGATCAATAGACCCACCCACTCACTTTTAAAACACCGGTGACACAACCATTCGTATAGTCAGTAGAACTTCGCTGGATACGATAATTGGATACTATCAAAAACTCAATGTCGCATCCAACGCCAAACTTGCCACCAGAAGCACCACTCACCATTTCAACACTGCCACAACTTACATTTGATTATTTCATGTTTAAAACAGCACATGTTTATAAAAAATTAACAATTTCAATTGCATACAATTGTAGGTATACTTGTGTACCTTGTATCGGAAATTTAACGAGAAACACGAATTCTATGGTGTAACAAGTCTTAAACTACAATTACGCTGCAATGCCTACCAATCGTTTACACCACTCCGCAATTGTCAATATTGAATTTTTAATCACGTTTTGACAGTGGTAATATGATGAGTGGTGCCACTTTTGGGGAGTGTGATCCAATGGTCAACGACGCATCGCCCGATCTGTCGGAAACATGCCAGTTGCTAATGTAGTGTAGGTTTGACACGACTACTGTTGAGTGCGTATCATTTAGGAGGCAGGCAGGCAGGCAGGCAGGCAGGCAGGCAGGCAGGCAGGCAGGCAGGCAGGCAGGCAGGCTAGTTGTTTGCTCAGGTTGAGAATATATATGTTGTTGATGTTACGTATACAGTATTTTAAGTAATTTAAGTGTGTTAAGGTGCTGGGACATATAGTGAGTGTACACGACATTGCTCAAGCGTTGAACTTTATATCAATACGAAGAATCTAACAGTTTTTCTTTTCCCGATGACAGGGTGTTGGTCCTCGATAACGGGACCATCAAGGAACTTGATACTCCTTTAGCGCTGCTGAGTAACAAAGACAGCATCTTCTACGGCATGGCCAAAGAATCGGGTCTGATCTAACAACATCTTCTACGGCATGGCCAAAGACATGGGTCCAGTCTAACATCTTCTATGGCATTAGCCATGGTAATTGTTTGTGCATGAACTTATAATAAAATCTTAGTATCTGTAATTTAAATAAGTCTTCAGCATTTAGAAAAGAGAGGCTTCTAAGTAATGGTTCCGTATGTGAGTTGTATTTGGCTATATATATTATTCTAATTGCTTTCTTCTGTAATTTTTTTATCCTATTATACTGGTAGCCCCAGATCATTGATCAGTAATTCATGTGGGGTAATATTAATGAATTATAAAGTATATATATGATACTTTTGGTAAGACATGCTTTAACTTGTTTATAATTCCGATTGTCCTAGAACACTTATTTGCTATTTTCTCAAAGTGTTTATGCCAATTTAAATGTGTGTCTAATATTAAACCTAAGAAGTTGAAATGTTGGACTATTTCAATGTTTACATCATCAATTGTCAGTGTTGGCACTATTACCTTTTTGTTTGGCATTTGAAAAATCATATATTTCTATTTTCTCAAAGTGTTTATGCCAATTTAAATGTGTGTCTAATATTAAACCTAAGAAGTTGATATGTTGGACTATTTCAATGTTTACATCATCAATTGTCAGTGTTGGCACTATTACCTTTTTGTTTGGCATTTGAAAAATCATATATTTAGTTTTGTTGATAATTAATGATTATTTATTTAATTTAGACATTCTGCTATATTGTGTAGTTATGTATTTATCATATGTTCAGTATTTGGATTGTTTGTACCATTTATAAAATACATGAGGGTACTTACTAAATAAATATCATCGGCATATGTAATGAATTTAAAGACAGTACTGGTTTGTGAGAAATCTTTAAATATATATATATATATATATATATATATATATATATATATATATATATATATATATATATATATATATATATATATATATATATATATCATGAATAGTAGAGGACCTAGAAGTGAGCCTTGTGGTACTCCCGTGTTTATAGGTAAGACATTTGATTTTATAGCATCAATTTTTACAAATTGCTCACGGTTTAAGTAGCTCTTTAGTAATTGTAAAGCTGATGATTCCAACCCATAATGTTCTAATTTTTATAAGAGGATTGTGTGGTCAAGTGTATCGAATGCTCTCGATAAATCAAGAAATATACTGATGGGTAATTGGTTGTTATCCAAATGTGTAGTGATCCTATCGACTATTTCTAGAACTGCATATTCAGTTGGATGGTGGGGTCTGAAGCCGTATTGATTATCATACAGTAGTTTTGTATTAGTAAAGTACTTTAGTAATTGGTTATTCATAATTCTTTCCAAGACTTTTGAAATAACAGGCAAAGGGATATTGGCCTATAATTTGTGAATAATGCGGGATAATTTTTCTTAAATATAGGAATCACTTTTGCCACTTTAAATTTGTCAGGAAATTGTCCTGTGTTCAACACTTTATTTATTAATAATGTTAAAGGTTTCACTATGTCGGGTTCAATAAGTTTTAATAATTTGCTGGATATTCCATCAAAGCCATAGCTATTTTTATTTGGAAGGTTGTTGATTATTTGTGATAAGGATTCCTCTAGTATTTCTGTAAATCTGAAACCGTTTTATTCTTGTTCTTGAGGAATTAATTAAAATGTTTGCAATTGTACATGGTATGCTTTCAGCAAGATTAGGGCCTGCTTCCATAAAAATATGATCAAATTCATGAGCTATGTCAATCTTATTAGTATATGTCTTGTTATTTTGTTTAAAACATGTTGGAAATTGTTTACTAAATATATGTCTTGATATAATTTCATTAATTGCTTTCCATGTATTTGCTGCATTGAATTTGCATTTGTCGAAAAGTTGTAGTGTAATAAATAGTGTAATTTCTTTGATTCACAAATGTTCTTCTTAAGTATTACGTTGTATGTTTTCAGATTAGTGCAACACGTGTTATGTATATATGGAGAATCAGGATGTAACATCTTCAGTTGTTTATATAATTCATATCTTGATTTGATTGATCTTAATAAACCTTTCATTATCCAGTTTGATTTTTATGTCTATATTTATGGAATTTGACAACTTTAGTTTATATGTGTTTATTTTTAGTCGTTTCTATTATTTGATCTATAAGATTATAATTGAAATTTGTATCAGCATTAGGGCTCTTGTCCATTTTGCTATAAATGTCTGATGTATGAATGGCATGTTTAAATCTTAATAAGGCCTCATTAGTTTCCATGTGTATCTTAGTTTTTTTTAGTTTTTGATTGTTTGTTGTGTGTTGTGTCCATAAAGATAAAATAGGGTTGTTGATCTGAAATTTGTTTTATGAGTATACCTGCTGTGCTCTCTAGAATTGTTTTTGTTAATTTACAGAAAAGATTATTGTTATGTCGTCATTGCCAATAATTCACGTTGTCGCAATTGACAATAACCAACGATGTCGAAATTGACAGGAACTTTATTAACGCAACATGGCTGCACCACGCCACGGATACAAGCAAAATAAAAACGCCCGGGGTCTCCGGTATCAAAACACGTTTAACTAAAAACGCGGATCGAGACTTAGTATCCGAAATACACCACATTCCTCCATGCGTAGTTTTTAAACTCAAACTGTGAAATATCAGTAACTGCAACACTAGTCCAATCAACACAAGCGTCTATAATTGCATTATTAGTTATGAAGTAGACATAACAAATGTCACAGGGCAGCGTTCGGCGTACACCCATAAAACCAACAGTCACAAGTGGTTTATAATTCCAATCGTATAGGAGGTTTAGACACTCGAGCGGACCAGCGTATTCGATATGCACGCAGTACCACGCTTTGCCTGGCCACTCCCACGGGTGTAAGTTTGCAATTGCGGGCAACTTGCTGCGTTCTTGACATACACCACAGCTACGCACTTTGAGTTCGGTCTCTGCCTTCATCCTCACGATACCTGGATGGCATTCGTGAAGTTCATTGAGTAGTTCCTGTCGTCCTGGTGCTGGGATAACGCGAGATCCCCACAGCAAGCATCCTTGCTCTACTGACAGTTCATCCTTGCTGTACTGACAGTTCATCCTTGCTCTACTGACAGTTCATCCTTGTTCTACTGACAGCTCATCCTTCCTTCTACTGTACGCTGTGAACTCCCCGTCAACAACAGATGGCCAGCCCTGCAAAACGAAGTTCAGCACTGTTGATAGCACTGGATCTCGAGCTGTCCACTGTGCTATTTTGGTCGCTGTGATTGGTGCGTCATTGACAATTGACAACGACAGAACCACTTCCTCTGGCACAGGAACATAAGCTATCTTCGTTGGTAACGGTAGTCTGCTCAGACCATCTGCGTTAGTGTTCTGCACACCAGGTTTGTATCGCAGGTGATACTGGTAGTTTGACAGTGTCAGTGCCCATCGCTGGATTCTTGCGCTCTCGAGAGGTGAGATCATCTTGTCCTGCTTCAGCAGACCCAATAGCGGGCGGTTGTCTGACTGAATGACAAAGTCTCGGCCGTAGACGTATTTGTGGAATTTGGTTACACCAAAGATAATAGCAAGTCCTTCTCGCTCAATCTGCGCATAATTCCTCTCTGCTGGAGCGAGTGTTCGCGACGCGAATGCGACAGGTTTGTCCGAGCCGTCTGGCATCTGATGTGATAGCACAGCTCCGATGCCATATGGCGATGCATCACAGCTTAACACCAGTGGTAGTTGCGGGTCATAATGAACCAGCACTTGTGATGATTGCAATAACGCTTTCGACTCTTCGAACGCTTGCGACTATGCCGACCCCCAGTGCCGTGGAGTGTCTTTTTGCAACAGCTCATGCAGTGGTGCTAGAACTGCACTGATATTCTTGAGAAACTTGTGGTAATAATACACCATTTCACCATTCCCAAATAGCTTCGCAGCTCGGATACTGACTTCCTTCCTGGAGCATTTTGCAACGCGAGTAGTTTCTCTTTAGTAGGGTGGATACTTTCTGCATCCAATCGATGACCCAGGTATACACAAGATTCTTGCATGAAGGAGCACTTCTCTATTCTGAGCCGCAAACTTGCTGTTTGCAGTCGACTCAATACAGTCAGGAGATTTGCTCGAGCTTCTTCCAATGTGCGACCAGACACTAAGATGTCATCGAGGTAAACTGCCACCATCGGTATATGCCTTGAACGAGTTGTTCCATCGCGCGTTAGAATATACCGGGTGCAGATGTTACCCCATAGCACAGACAGAAGTGTATAATGAAACAAGCCTTTCAGTGTAGTGATCGTGGTCAGTTTCTGTGACTGCTCACGGAGTGCCACCTGCTGGTAAGCATGACTCAAGTCCAGTTTGGAATACACCACACCACCTGCAAGTTTTGAGTACAGGTCTTCGATGTTGGGAATCGGATATTGATCAGTTTTTGCAGCTGTGTTCACAGTAAGTTTATAATCACCACAGATGCGCACTTCGCCCAGTCTGAATGCTCTACTGGTATGATCACGCCTTGAGCTTGCAATCGCTCAAGTTCCTTGTCAACGTTGCCTCTCAACGCTACAGGAACTGTACGTGGTTTGAAACAACGTGGCATAGCTTCGCTGTCGACATATAGTTTGCTTCGACATTCCTCAGTTTTCCCAGACCATCCTTGAACAGGTCCGGAAACATGACAGCACAGTCAACCTCATCCACTCGATGCACTGCTGACCAGTCCAACTTCATATGCTCTAACCAGTCCCTTCCGAGCAAATTGGGCCCATTGCCAGTCACCACTAAATAAGGCAGAGTGTATGACTGTTCCTGGTGACGCACATCCACTGTCATGCTCCCTGCTGGGTGTATCATATGTCCCTCCCTCCCTCCCTCCCCCCTCCTCCATCCCCCTCCCCCTCCCTCCCTCCCTCCCTCCCTCCCTCCCTCCCTCCCTCCCTCCCTCCCTCCCTCCCTCCCTCCCTCCCTTGTCTTGCACTTTGCTGTTTTGACATTTCTGCATAATCTGGGAAAGAACTTCCCTGTCCACGTCGTGAAAGTTGCAATTTCTCGCAATTTGTCTTAAACGTGCCTTGAATTTATCTAACGTTTCATCCGCAAGTTGCGCCGCCTGGCGGAAAACGAATACTTCGTATTTGTCAAATGATGTTTCATCGACGATTCCTAATGACTCACCCATGTCGAACACTTCGCATAGTGTAGAAGCTTTCTTTCACAGTCAAGTTTACGAAACGTTTCAACCATCGGTCCCAACATTGTCATTGAGTCGCTGTCTCCGCCGGTTCGGTTTCAAACACAGGCAATCCTTCGTGGTCCATGCCTGCTAGCGAGTACTTGCAATCCTCGTCGCCAATTTATTATGTGGCCATTGACAATAATTCATGTTGTCGCAATTGACGGCGATCTTTTACTTTCTGACCTAACCATGAAAACGACCACCTAGAGCACCCAAACTTCTCCTCATATATCTACTATGCATATACACATGTCACGTGGTCAAAAAGGTACATTTAATTTCTAAAAACGATCAAAATTAAAAAAAGAATTAAACCAAAACATCGCCACATCCTACGGCGCCTACGCGTAGCACCAAGGCTATCGTAAAATCGATGCATATGACAAGGTGTCGTTCAATTTCACCGAAACTCCGTGCGGTGGCGTTGATATTACAATTATGTTTATGTGTATTAATTGTGAGTGCGTGCATGCGTGCGTGCGTGCGTGCGTGCGTGCGTGCGTGCGTGCGTGCGTGCGTGCGTGCGTGCGTGCGTGCGTGCGTGCGTGCGTGCGTGTGCGTGTGCTATATATAACATGTCATATTCTTAGATAATTAGTTTTATTCATATTATCATCATAATATAGTATCACCATATTTTATATATATATATATATATATATATATATATATATATATATATATATACATATATACAAGTGTGTGATGCCTTGTGATGAATAGATATTGGTGATCGTCAATAAAGAGTACAGATAACGAACCTTTATTCATTGTCATTACATTGTGTTCTCCCGCATCCACTCTCCGTCTCGCTTCCCGGGTTACACCGGTATGTATCAAAATAAGATAATTACTATTATATGACATTAGGACATTACATATCCTTCCTTGTAGATATTAAACAGCAATTAGTGTTCAATGTCCATCATAATAATAAAGAATTACTTTGTTTCATTCATACAGATTAATAGTAAAAGAAAGTTCAACTATAATTGTTATGAATCATAACATGTTAATGTTCTTTGTAATGGCAAATGACAAACTACAAATCACGTCAGGTGCTTTTCTAACACGCGTAGATCTGCGAAGAATTGGCAAATCTGGACTCGGAGTCAACTGCACAGGTGAGTTGTCGTTCTTTATTGTTGAGGCATCGTTCGCCACGAGATCGTCTCTCGGCTTCGGTTCACTGCATTCATCAAGCAACAGATCTTCATCTGCGCCAACTTCTGTTTCGTCACGACCGTGGAGTCTCTTGAAGAAAGACGAGTTGCGGGTTACACTCCGTCCTTGATCAGTCTTTGCAGAGATCATGCTGCATTTCCGTGTTACGATTGTCATCGGATTCGACTCGTAGGGAGTGTGACTTTTTGACGCAGTGAATGGTCTCTTCACTAACACAGACTCGCCAATGCTGAGATCACACAGCTTGTGGTAGTTATTTCGGTCTGCATGATACTTCATCTTCCATTTCTGGTCAGTGTCTCTCTTGCGAACTATCTCAGCAAATGGATCAGCGCTTGCACATTGCGTTAGTTTATTGCGAACGGCAAGCTTCAAGAACAGTGTTGATGGTGCAACTCCAGTCGTCGCACGTGAACTGGTACGATAGTTGCGTAAGAATGCTTGCATGTCTTTTCTCCAGTTCTTGCCATCTGATTTTGCAGCTTTCACACACTTCTTTAACGTCTTCACGAATCTCTCAACTTCTCCATTAGCTATGGGCCATAGCGGTGTCACTTTGCGATGCTTGAACCCTAGCACGTTTGCGAACTTGGCAAAGTCTTGTCCGTTGAATGGAGGTCCATTGTCCGACTTTAAGACATCCGGTGTTCCGAACTTGGCGAAGATTTTGTCAATTTTCGGTATACTGCACGTGCAGCTTCAGATGTCACTGGTTCAATAAATGGAAAACGAGAATAGTCATCGATCAATATGAGAAGCGTTTCTCCATCGACATGTGCAAAGTCCACACTCATCTCCGCACACGGCTGGTCCAGTAGTCTTGACATTTGCAATGGTTCGCGACTCGTTACAGGTGTAGCTATATGACAAGCTAAGCATGAGTTCACCTTTGCTTCGACCAGTTTGTCCGTGCTGGGGAACCATACTTTCTGTCGTATCAGCGCTTTCGTCTTTACTATGCCTAGATGGCCCTCGTGCGCGATTTCAACAGTTCTGTTTTGTAGAGTTGCAGGTACGACAATTCGATTTGATTTCAGCAACACGGTGTCTGTACAGGTCAGCTCGTTCTTGACATTTTCGTATATAGACGGCTCAGCGAGAGATACATTTGATGATGGTTGGTGCCATCTGCCAGACATGATGCATGCCATGACTGCTTGTAGCACACGGTCTTGAGAAGTAGCGAGTTCAACTTCTTTCAGTGTCATTGCCTTTGGTACTGCATTACGCGCGATGTATGCCACGTAATGTTCAGTTTCAGCGGTCTCGTCGTATTCATCCACGGTTGCAACGTCAACAGGATGTCTCGATGCGTAGTCTGCTGGGTTGGATTTTCCAGGTTGATATGTGACTGTGAAGTTGTAGCGTAGCAGGTCCATGAGCCATCGTTCAATTCTCGCGGTCGGTTTTGATGATGGGTTGTTGAACAAGGTCACTAACGGTTTGTGATCTGTCACAACCTTGAACTCTTTTCCATATGCATACAGATGAAACCGCTTGATAGCCCAGCTGATTGCTAACGCTTCTCTGTCGATTTGTGGATATCTCGATTCTGTAGGAGTCAGTGGTCGACTTGCAAAGTAGAGTGGTGAGACTTCCTTCGATATAGCATTCTCTTGGGTCAGAACTGCCAGTAGACCGATAGGGCTAGCGTCTACGAAGATCGTTGTCGGTTTATCAGAGTCAAAGTACGCTAGCGTCGTTTTGGTAGACTGCGCTGCTTTGAGTCTTTCAAACGATTGTTGTTCAACTTTACCCCATTCCCAGGTATCTCCATCGCACGTGAGCTTTCTCAATGGACGCGTGATTGTGGCAAAGTCCTTGATGAATCGTGAGCAAAATGCAGCAGAGCTGAGTAAGCTTCGAACTTCACTCACATTGTTTGGAGCGTTTACACTTCTCAGTGCCTCGACCTTCTTGGGATCTGGTGACACTCCTTCTCCACTGAAGACATGCCCAAAGAATAGCATACTCGGGACACGGATCAAGCATTTTGGAACGTTCACCGTCAGCTGGTTTTCTTTCAACCGCTGTAAGACTTTGATCAGTCTGTCATCATGTTGCGCCTCATCTATGCCGCCGATGTAGATATCATCATTGATGTTACGAACGCCTGGAATTCCTCTGATTGCATCACCAAACTTTCTCTGGAATATCTCGGCTGCGCATGACAAACCAAAGTTCAGCCGTTTGTAACGATATAGACCGACATGAGTTGAGAATATGGTCAGATGTCTCGAATCGGGATGGAGCGGAAGCTGATGATAACCCTGGTTAAGGACAATCTTGCTGAATACCTTACATCCATTCAGGTCAGCGATGATGTCATCAGTCGTCGGTATGATGTGACGTTCGCGAATTATCGCTTTATTCAGAGATCTCATGTCAACAGATATGCGGATCTCGTTGGCATTATGCGGTTTAGGAACGACCACGATTGGCGAGAGCCATGGGGTCGGACCTTCTGCCCGCTCGATGATGTCATCTTTCTGGAGTTGGTCCAGCTTCTCCTCAACTTGTTTCCTGACATGAAACGGTATGCGTCGGTGTGGTTGGGCAACTGGTTTTATGGATTCGTCGATGTGAATCTTCACAGGTTCACCCTTGTATTCGCCCATTCCAGTAGTGACTTCAGAAAACTTGTGCAAGAGTTCTGGTATTGTTGTTCCTTCGACAGTGTTTGCAACTTGGATTAGTTTCAGCCTTTGCGACATTTTCCAACTGAGAAGCGATCGACTTGGCCCCTTGGCCACATAGAATGTTCCATGACTTTTCTCTTCATTGCTGGTGACGTCACTCTCAAATGTGCCACACAGTTCTAGCGGTTTTGAACTCATGTATGGGTACACTTCTGTTGTAGATGGCAACAGAGTGGGTCTCGGTGTTATGCTCAGATAGTCCTTCTCGTTGATTATATTGACAGTAGCACCAGAGTCCGCCATGATACAGATTGGCGTGTTCGCGATCTTTATTTTGAACAGAGGTTTGTCGCTCAGTACCGAATTGCTGGAGACGGAACCGACATGAAACGTGTACTGTTCTTCATAAGCGCCAGATTCCTCAGATTGCGACTCTGCGCCTTCGGTAGTGACTGCTCTGGTTCTTTGCTTCGGACGCCGAGAGCTTTTCTGTTGAGCCGGTTTTTTATTGGATACTGGTCTACTTCTGCACATTTTTGCAAAGTGGTTGAGCTTGTCACAGGTCAGACAACGTCTTCCTTTCGCTGGACACTGTCCTTTGTGCGGGTACGATCCACCATACAAACCACATTGGGAGCTACGTTTAGCTTCAGATACCGGTTTTGGGTAACGTGATTTGGTTTGAACGCGGTATTGAACAGCATTCGATTGCTCTTTTTCGATTTGGATTGTCTGTTCTTCTGCAGCCTCCATTGCTCGTGCATTCTTGAGAATCTGATCTAGTGTCAAGCTGTGTTCGATAGCTTTTCGTCTGAGCCTTGCTGATATGGTTCCTTGAATGAGTTGACGTTTTATCTCAAGATCTGAGTCACTGAATTCACACTTCCGAGCAATTAGCTGCAGTCTGGTGTAAAATTCGTTTACTTTTTCGTGAGACGTTTGCATTTCTTTTCGAAAGTTGTAGACGTGATAATCTACGCATTTCTGTGGTTCAAAATAGCCAGCGAGAGCTTTGACTGCCGTTTGATATACATTAGTGTCCGATTCAGACGTTTGTATGGTTAACGTATCGAATATGTCAGACTTCTTCACCGACGTAGTGAAGCAGCATGGCCTTTTTCCGTGTCGCCTCCTCTACTCCCATCGCAGCGAACAGGTTATTAAGTCGCTTCTGGTACTTGTCTAATCGAGTAGGGACGGTCTCCCTTGGTTGAAGATCAAACTCCGGAAAGGTAGGTAAAGCCATCGTAAGTATGCAACAGTTCTTTATTATCGCTCACTGCACCATTTTGCACAGCAACAACCACATTTGCTTTATTCACCAACAATGCAACATTGAATGTATGTGGATCTGATTGTTCTGGATGATCCCATCCTCGTCGCCATTGTGATGCCTTGTGGTGAATAGATATTGGTGATCGTCAATAAAGGGTACAGATAACGAACCTTTATTCGTTGGCATTACATTGTGTTCTCCCGCATCCACTCTCCGTCTCGCTTCCCGGGTTACACCGGTATGTATCAAAATAAGATAATTCCTAATATGACATTAGGACATTACAACGTGCATCACGTTTACCTAATTTATTTAACTCATTAATTTCATAAACTATGTATTTTAAGCATGTGCGCTTTATAAGTGTACTTATCATGATTATATATGTGTGCGTGCGTACGTGCGTGTGTTCTGCAACTAATAAAATGTTATAAATTTGTGATAATTACATGTATTAATATTGAGTGATGTATGGGTGTGATGCTCTTTTAATGATACATTTTTCAGGTATAAAACATCTACATGCTGAATAAAAACACACTACTTTTCCTGAAGAATACGTTATATGCTGCCATCTACGCGCATGTGTCTTATTTTGTGTTTAACTTCATACTGATTATGGGAGGTAACAACTGCTGATCTCTAAAGAAATCAGTGGTTACATACTAGTAACACATTTTGTGATAAAGTAATAATAATATTTTTTTTTGAGGTCATTTGTATTAGATTCGACAGTACGCTTTAAATAATTACTGTATTTAAAAAGCAATCGGTATTAAAATAGCACCGTAACTCTGGACAAAGTCCATTCAGAGATACTTAAAATACATCTAAAAAAATTAACACAATCTGATGATAATATGAATAAAACTAATTATCTAGGAACATGACATGTCACATATAGCAAAAATACAAATAATACTGAGATACACGTAATTACAAGCAATGAAGCACGCACGCACCTACGCACAATTTAAACGGGGATACACAATTGTACTGTTTGATTTTAA
The DNA here is from genome assembly GCA_963662155.1 of Lamellibrachia columna. Taxonomy (NCBI): domain Eukaryota; kingdom Metazoa; phylum Annelida; class Polychaeta; order Sabellida; family Siboglinidae; genus Lamellibrachia; species Lamellibrachia columna. The sequence continues at coordinate 26,710,074 of OY759266.1, read as the reverse complement.
TTCAGCAGCGCCCCCGCACAGAGCTTTGGTGAAACTGAACGACGCCTTATCATATGCATCGATTTTACGGTAGTCTTGGCGCTACGAATTTTGATCGTTTTGAGAAAGTAAATGTACCTTTTTGACCACGTGACATGTGTATATGTATAGTAGATATATGAAGAGAAGTTTGGGTGCTCTAGGTGGTCATTTTCATGGTTAGGTCAGAAAGTAAAAGATCGCCCAATTGACAATAACTAACGATGTCGCAACTTTATTAACGCAACATGGCTCCACCACGCCACGGATACAAGCAACATAAAAACGCCCGGGGTCTCCGGTATCAAAACACGGGTAACTGAAAACGCGGATCGAGACTTAGTATCCGAAATACACCACAATTATCTATTAGTGTACCGTGTCTTTCTTAAAATCTAGTTGGTAGTGTAATTTGGGGATACATATTATGTGATGTAAGAAGACCAAAGAAATCACTGATCCGTTCATCTTCATTTAACTCTAGCAGGTTTATGTTATAATCACCGGCAAAGATTACATTGTGTTGTATTTGGTCTAGAGAGGATAGCATTAGTGAAAATTCTGTTATGAACTGTTCCAGGTTATCATTTAAATTCCTCGGAGGCCTATAAATATTTCCTAGTATTACTGGTTTGATCAAACCACCTTAACGTATTTTGATAATTAGCCTTTCCCAAAGTTCATAATTGTTTAGATTTCGAATAACTTCGTATGTATATTTTGAATCAACGTATATGATTAATCCTCCCTTTACTTGATGTTTTTCCCTGTGTAATGCAATTGTATCCGTCCAGCTGTAACTTTGTAGGCATATAACACTAAATTTAACATTTTCAGTTTTTAATTCCTCTACGAATGACATTAGTTCGCTAAATTTGGCATTACTAGATTGTATATTTGAGCTTATTACGCTGAATAAATTTGTCTTCTTCTTACATAAAGGAATAAATGCATCCAAGTCAAAATATGAAATATGGGGATAGACGTATAGGATTTAATTCATTAGTCTGATTTGTATTATCATCTAGGATATTATTTAAAAAGCTACTGTAGACATAATTCGTCAGATGTCATTAAGTGTTCATAGTTTGCTTATGTGAAGTGTGCAGCATGATATGCGTGTGGTGATTTTTCGAGACATTATATCTATATACCTCACATGCATCGTTTGAAAATTTTTCATGTTGATTGTGCGTATGTAGATTTGTGTTGTGACGTGGTAATGTTATGTAGATTTGTGTTGTGACGTGGTAATGTTACGTAGATTTGTGTTGTGACGTGGTAATGTTATGTAGATTTGTGTTGTGACGTGGTAATGTTATGCTCTTGTGGGTGTTATTCGAATTTGATGTTACGTATAGTGCAACAACGGAGATGTGTACAGGGGTAAACATAACGGTAAACTATGTCTGTGTAACGATTGTTGTCAATAAAGAAAAAACAAAGAAAAAATAAGTATGAAAAAGGAAACATCATATACATCGATCGAACTAACTTTCCGGGGAGAATTAAAAATGAAGAAGAAAAAGGAGAGATCCTGTTCAGGCCAGAATACATTAATAGAATAATATGTTGCAACTAATATGCTGCAATTTCTGGCCCGATAATCATTTTATCGTATGTCACTTAGAATGTGGACCACGAATGAATCCGACTACGTAACGTCGTGTTTAGTCAGATTCCTCAACGTGTGGATGATATCCGTCATGTGCGGCATAAACTTGGCGAGGTAGTTAACCATTCCGAAGTAACGACGCATTTAATTTTTTAGATTTATTAAATAAAAAATTGTAGTAATCTGTCTTGGCTTTTCGTTTCAAGTTTCTTACCTACTTCACCTTGTTTTTTTATGTTCAGCTTGTTTTAGAGTATAATTATACATTTGTGTCAGGACTAGTCATGCTGACTGCTCTATAAAGTCCATCTCTCTTTTTAATTTCTGAAAGACCATATGTCATCCATTTATATTTATTGTGTTTATATTTATTGAATTTAAAAACTTTTTGATGAAAAGTACCGGTTAATTATTTCATCCAGTTTGGTAGAAAATTGTTGATCATAAGTTATAATAGGGTCTGCTATTACAGCTTGGTCAAACACTTGGGACAAGTTTATGTTTTTAAGTTTACCAAGAACGCAATTTATTTTGTTCCCTGTAAATGATCTTGTGCAAATTGTTTCTATTTGATTAACATTTTTTAATATTAAAATTTATGCAGCAAATATGGCGATGTGATCAACTTTATGATATTGTGAGTGGGTTTGGTGATTTACAATGCATATGATCCATGAGTGTTGCATTTCGTTTTGACATTCTCGGTGGCAAAGTTACTACAGGAAGACGATCGAATTCAGCTAAAGAATAATAACATTCTTGACATTTAATATTGGAGTTAAACTTTAATAGATGGATATTGCATTTCCCGTCAATGCAACATTTTTAGAAGATCTACTTAAGTTCCGAATTACGGGACTGAATTCTTGCAAAAATTTGTAAAATGAGGCATGGCTATTATTATTTTTACTGCATCTGTAGATGTTATAGATCGTGATTATTTTCCCTGAATGGTCAATTATGTCCATAGACAACCCTTTCCATATTGGGTAGGTATTATGCAACTTGTAATCAATTAAAGAAATATTGTTTGACATATAAGTCACCAAGCCTCTTTTCCTTGAACATTTATCAGTATATGCTTGGGCTAACATAGTATAATTTTTATATTTCAGATGTACTACATGTGACGTATTTCCTATTCTTGCTTCTTGTATGCATATTTAATTGATAAATACATCTGATTCAATGTTTACAAGAATATTTAGTTAATAAAATGTAGAGTTTAACTGTTTAATTATTTATGTGTTTAGCCAGAAAACCCTTCAAGTCATCAACGTTGTAATATTTGGACTTGGCTCTGAGAGAGCTTTCGTCGGGAACTAAATCTAGTATGTTTGAAAAATATTTTTTATCATTGCCACTTTTGAATCTGAGAAAGTATTTAATAGGTATCGAGATTATTTAGATAAATAAGTGACAAATTAGTATTAATATGCTGATATAATTAATATAACTAGTACATGACATTGTATACAGTTCTGGTGATATAATATAGTCCTCACCAGAGAGGATAGTAGTGATGACATAATAGTCCTTATTGGATTAATTATTTTAAGCATACACATGTAGTTATTAAGCAACATTTCAACTACACTATCAAAGTTAATATTTTATAATTTTAAATTAGTATTTATCAAAACAAATTAATAATCCATTACAATTGACTGACATTGACAATATAGAGAAACTACACTTTCTCCATGGAAGAACTTCAAAACATGAAGATTAGCGATATACAATATTTTTTTATGGATTTACCTAAATTGGTATTGACTTAAATCAAGTTTGTCAAGATGTTAGACATTTAAATGTATAGTAACCTGCCGTCGTTGTCGTTGGCAAGTTACTGCTGGCAAAGTCACTTCAATAGCCACAACCTGACAAAGTCACTTTTTTCAGTGATGGTATGGGTTTTGGCGGTTTCTGGTGAGCCGAGAGCTTTAACAAACAGCTTGCAGTTCCATAATAACTATAAATAATTAATTTCATAAACCACGTGGTGAGTATATTAAATATTGTATCAGCCCCTTTGTGTGTGTGTGTGTGTGTGTGTGTGTGTGTGTGTGTGTTTGTGTGTGGTGTGTGCGTGCGCGCGTGTGTGGGTGAGTGAGTGGGTGGGTGCGTGTTCATAGGATAGCTTAGAAGCGCGTTAATACTTCATCCCTTGGCATAGCTGTTCCTTCCAACACCAACACGACTTCTCTGGGAGTCATTCGGCCACGTTCCAAAAACAGCGCGAAGACTACTCGTCCACATATACACAGACTGTCTATAGCCATGTACTCATCTACAAAGATGATTGAATAGGAGCAATGTGGAGTGAACGAAATTGCCGAAGCTTCGAACCGGCAGGAGGATTCGAACACGGGAGTCCGATGTTCTAATTACTAGTTCAGCAAATCATGCATTTGAGCAATGTATACATTCAGGAAGAGTCACTGTAAGCACACAACTTCTCTAATGCAAAATACACTTCAATGAAAATGGAGACCACAACTTAGAAGTACATAACTTAATACTACTAATATTGCATTTTGTAACAACCTGAAATAAACATATTACTGTAAGTAAACATATTTATGTTCATGTGTGTCAATTATGTGTACGCATTGTTTGTTGGACAGTGTGACAGCAGCTGTCAGCAATGTCACTGGTTCACGACAATGTGACACCGTGTTTACGCAGTAGCGATTGAATAATATATCGACAGATTGACCGAGCGGAGGCAGTCCGCTTTCCTCCACTAAGACACGACATCAAATGGCGGTCATCACCGCCTATGTTGCCATGAAATGGCTATCTTACACTTGTAGTTGATGTCGTCACTCTAGATCCGTGTCATTGGCCATGACCTAGAGTCTTTGGGAATGTAGTAGAAGATGTTGTCAGACTAGACCCGTGTCTTTGGGAATGCCGTGGTAGTTGTTTTCAGATTAGACCCGTGTCTTTGGCCATGCCTTAGAAGATGTTGTCAGATTAGACCCGTGTCTTTGGCCATGCCGTAGAAGATGTTGTCAGATTAGACCCGTGTTTTTGACAATGCCGTAGAAGATGTTGTTATATTAGACCCGTGTCTTTGGCCATGCCGTAGAAGATGTTGTCAGATTAGACCCGTGTCTTTGGCCATGCCGTAGAAGATGCTGTCAGATTAGACCCGTGTCTTTGGCCATGCCGTAGAAGATGCTGTCAGATTAGACCCGTGTCTTTGGGAATGCCGTAGAAGATGCTGTCAGATTAGACCCGTGCCTATGTCCATGCCGTAGAAGATGTTGTCAGACTAGACCCGATTCTTTGACCATGCCGTAGAAGATGCTGTCTTTGTTCTTCAGCAGCGCTTCTGGAGTATCAAGTTCCTTGATGGTCCCGTTATCGAGGACCAACACCCTGTCATCGGGAAAAGAAAAACTTTTAGATTCTTCGTATTGGTATAAAGTTCAACGATTCAGTAATGTCGTGTACACTCGTCCCTTCAATAATATGTTCAGAAAGACTATACGAATTGTTGTGTCACCTGTGTTTTAAAAGTGAGTGGATGGGTCTATTGATCAAGTCGTACATAGAGTAAATTGAGTAATCAAATTAAGTTATCTTTGCATCATGTCTGCGCATGCACAGATAACCTTTTGACGTGCTAAAGCTGTTGTATTCTCAAGGCCTCATTTCTCATAAGTTTGAAACCCACCTGATAACTTACTTTTGTTAGATACTGGTGGTTGAAAAGGTTGTATCAACGTTCGTGCAGTCATCCACATTTTCCTTTTACAAAACATGCGTAACCGTTTCCTTGGACGACCCCGTGCTTAAGTAGCAGCACCATAACGACTTGTTACGTCATAGCACTTGCGCACTTCAGAGACGTAAAACAGTTATCGTTTGTCTAGTTAAATTTGACATTCATAATTCTATCTACAATTATATGCAATGGCAATTGGGAGATTCCATGATAGACCCCTCTAGGGAATGATTCAGGAACCACATTATTAATTCGAACGCTGTGAAATGCAGCATAAAATTACTGCGTCATACGGATGTGGCGTTTCATAACTGCAGTTGGTGAGTCGCCATCATCAAAAAGAATCAAGCTTAGTGATGCAACAAGAAAACAACAGAGGGCAGACTACGGCGCAAATAAAAGACCAGATCATTATAACCAAACGTGTACATAGTAAACATGCATATCGGGCCCTACAAGTGTGCTACTCAGTTACAGATAAATATGTGAACCACCAAATTTATAAAATGCTGTGGTCATGCAGTCCACCAGCTTTTTAATCCCAGGGTCATTCGACCTTGATGGAAGTGTAGTAAAAATCGTTGTGCCGAAACTAGGGTACATAGAACTGTCATGACATGTACACACCTGTCATAATCCATGATTGTATTTAGTCGGTGGGCGATTGTGATGACCGTCGAGTCAGCGAATTCAGTGCGGATCGTCGCCTGGATGAAATCATCCGTCTCGAGGTCGACGGCGGCCGTCGCTTCATCCAACACGAGAATCTTTGACCTGCGAAGCAGCGCCCGAGCCAGACAAACCAGCTGGCGCTGACCAGCGCTGCAACAACGACACACACACGCTTGACTTACAAGATTTTAACAAGATTTAACAAGATTTGCCATCCAAGCCAAAGGCCCAGATGGCAAGTGGACAAGGAAGCCATTGGCTTATCGAGAGTCCAACAATGTTCATCTACTTATAATCCGCCCTCCTGAGGTATGTGTCAACCTTGTTTTTAAACATATTCACGCTGCTAGCAGTTACACAATCTGTAGACAATTTGTTCCATTCATGTATTGTCCTCTGTGAGAACGAGTGCTTCCTGATGTCCAATCTACATTGATCCTTTACTAATTTTACCTCATGTCCTCTAGTTCTGCTATCCTTCTTGAGTGAGAAAAACATATTTCTATCAATATTTTCATACCCATTCAATATCTTAAAAACTTCAATCTGATCTCCTCTTAACCTCCTTGTCTCTAGAGTTGTTAAACCACATTCTTTCAGGCGTTCTTCATAACTAAGGTCTCTCAGTTCTGGAATCATTTTAGTTGCTCTCCTTTGTATGCGTTCAAGCGTATCTATATCTTTCTTACGATATGGTCTCCATGCTTGTATACAGTATTCTAAATGAGGTCTAACTATTGCTTTATAAAGAGGTATAATTAACTTTTTTCCCTTGTATGTTATGTTTCTTCTAATCAATCCAAGAATTTGATTACCCTTTGAAGCTGCAATACCACACTGCTCTGAAACTTTCATATCAGCGCTTATTGTAACTCCTAAGTCCTTTTCTTTTACAGTAGTACCCAGAACAGTATCTCCCATTTTATAGTTTACATTCAAGTTCCTATGTCCTGTATGTAGGCATTTACATTTCCCAAAATTGAACAACATCTGCCATTTCTCAGACCATTTCACTAATCTGTCTAGATCGTTTTGTAAATGTTGTTTATCACCATCAGTATTAACCTTTCTAAACAGTTTTGTGTCATCCGCAAATTTCAGTACGTTACTTGTTATACTGTCGTCCAAGTCATTGATATAAAGTAAGAATAATATAGGTCCTAATACTGATCCTTGAGGTACCCCACTCAAAACCGATTTCCAATTTGAAACTTCTCCATCTACTACAACTCGTTGTCTTCTGTCAGTCAGCCATTGTTCTATCCAGTCAGTTATGCTGTCCCCGATACCATGGGCTTTTAATTTAAGTAGTAATCTTTGATGTGGCACTTTGTCAAAAGCTTTCTGAAAATCTAAGTAGATAATATCTACTGGCGATCCCGCGTCTATCCACTTAGTGATTTCTTCCAAAAAACATAACATATTTGTTAAGCATGACCTCGCTTTAAGGAATCCATGTTGAGATGAATTTAATAATTTATGCTTAACGAGGAATTCCACCATATGGTCTTTAATTAACCTTTCTAATAATTTACAAATCACTGACGTTAAACTCACTGGTCTGTAATTCTCTGACTTATTTCTCGAACCCTTTTTAAATAATGGTATGATGTTTGCTTCTTTCCATTCAAACGGAACAACTCCCTCTTTTAATGACAAGTTGAATACTCTTGCAAGTGGTATACTGATTTGTTCTACTGTTTCCATTAGTAATTTTGGAGGAATCCCATCCACTCCCGGTGATTTGTTATCTTTCATTGCCTTTATTTTCTTAGCTACCAATTCTGGAGTTACAACTAACGGACCTAAATAGTCAGATTTAGCCTCCTGAAATTTAGCATCAGCAACTGGTAATGAACTAATATCTTCTTTGGTAAACACTGAACTGAAGTAACCATTTAGGTCTTCCGCCATTAAAAACCCCTGTGATATTATATTTCCAGCACTGTCTTCTAGAGGTCCAACCTTGTCTTGTACGTTTTGTTTACTCCTGACATATGCATAAAAACTCTTGCTGTCATTTTTTATGTTACATGCTAGTTTTTGCTCATAGCTTCTTTTAGATTGTCTGATTTCAGTTGTAGCTGCATTAAGTGCCTCTATGTATTTTGCATAGTCTTCGTCCTTTCTGGTACGCCTATAAACCCTCCACATAGTTTGTTTTAGCATTATTTTTCTAATAGCCTCTTTTGACAAGTGTTTCTTTCTACACCGTTTTCCTTGTTTTTGGAAGGGAACAAATTTATCGATGATACTCTCAATTTCATATTTTAGAATATTCCAACATTCAATTGCGGTCTTATTCATCAGCATGTTATTCCAATCTAGCTTTGCTAAGTATTTTCTCATATCTTTGTAGTTACCTTTGTGGAAGTTTCTCTTGTACGTTTTCTTATTTTTACTTTCTGATTTTACATTGATGTCCAAATTTATTTGATTATGGTCACTATTACCCAATGGTTCAAATATTTTTACATTGTCCACTAATTCTTTTTGTGATGACAAAACTATATCTAATACATTTTCTCCCCTGGTTGGTTCTAGTACGTGCTGAGTAAGAAAGCTATCCTGGATTAAAAATATAAATTGTTGGTCCTCAATCCCTGTGCTCTCTAGAGAATTCCATTGTATGTGTCCATGGTTAAAATCTCCCATTATGATACATTCCCCTTTACTAACTTCCTTTATAGCGTTTTTTATTTTTGTGTTGTCCTCTTCGTTTATGTTTGGACTTCGGTAAACTAATCCAATAGTTAATTTTGAATTACCTGAAACAATTTTGCACCAAACAGCTTCATCGCAATCTGCTTCCCTTTCTAGTTTTATTTCATAAGCCTGAATAGATTCTTTAACATATAAAATAACTCCCCCGCCCCTTCTTCCTATTCGATCTTTCCTAAACATTACATATCCTGTCAGTCCTAATTCAGCATCTGTTATATCTATGTTGGCCCATGATTCAGTTATACCAATTATGTGAGGGTCAATATCTTCTACCATAATGTTTAATTCGTTTTTCTTATTTACTATGCTCCTTGCATTTAAACATACGCATCTATAACCTTTTTCAGAGATGTTTTTCGGATGATTTGATATTGGTTTATCTGTGCTAGTGGCCTCTTGTTCTGCTTGAGACACCTCTAGGTAACCCCCCTGCACTTCTAGTTTAAAGAATGTTTACTTCCAAAAATATTTGTCATTGTACCCAAGTCACTATCTACTGCTGCTGAAAGTTTGTCCGCGAATACTGCCGCCCCCTTTCCACTTAAATGAAGCCCATCCTTCATGTACATATCAGCCCTCCCAACAAAACTTCCCCATAAATCCACAAATCCAACTTCCTCTTCCCTACATAACTTCTGGACTAACATGTTAATTGCCATCCCCCGACAATTTCGATATTTGTGACCCCTCCTGCCCATTACAGGTAAAATCCCTGACAGTATTACCTGCTCAACCCGCGTCTGTTTTAGTGTTCTGACCAACTGCCTATATTTCCTAACTATGGCAGTTGTACCCTCCCTCTCTACGTTATTTGTCCCTACGTGAACTAAAACAGATCCACCCTTACCCGAGCCTACGATGTTTTTTACCCTCTCAGTTATCGCCTCTATTTTGGCTCCAGGCAAGCAGACCACCACATCATCTCCCTTGTTTAAGACTCTGTCGGTCTTCCTAACTATCGAATCCCCCACAAACACCCTCGCTCTCTTCCTCACCCCCTCTATCACTGCTGCAGAATAACTCTTCCGTTCGATCCCCTCCATCCCATTCTGTCCTGACCCCTTCCCTCCTGTCTCCTTCGCTCCTGTCTCCCCCACTTCCCACTCCTTTGCTCTTGTCTCTCCCACTTCCCTCTCCTTCACTCCTGTTGTTTTCCCTCCCGTCTCCCCCACTCCCTTCTCCTTCCATCCTGACTCCCCCACTCCCTTCTCCTTCCCTCCTGTCTCCCCTACTCCCCTCTCCTTCGCTCCGGTTGTCTTCCCTCCCGTTCCTTTCCTTCCCGTCTCCTTACGTCCTGTCTCCCTACGACCTGTCACCTTCCCTCCTCTCAGCTTCCTCCCAGGCTGCGGTGAGCTCTCCCTAGCATCTCTTGTGTCTTTCCCCACTTTATCATCTACTGTTCCCCCACCGGAACTACTGGCACAACCCCCCTGTTCCCTTCCCAACATTGCCACAACGAGCAGCCTCAGCTCTTCCAACTCCACCTCTAGTTCCTTCATCTTCGTACATCCCCTACACTCAAAACTAAAACTATCTGCCTGGACCTCAGCCCAGGACTTCTCGCACCCAGACTTGACGAAGTCCACCCAGTTACTACAACTGCCACAAATTAAGTGCCTTGTGGCCTTTAACTGCCGTTTGCACGGCGCCATCATACAATTTAGTTTTAATTAGTTTGCAACGTTAGCCTTGAATAAGGCTGTTTTTGTGATCAAAAGAACACTTTAGTCTAATATACTTGCTAACTGTGTCTTCTATTAACCTCGCATGAGAAAAAAAAACCCTGCCACCTAGCGAATACGGAGAACACTGTGTAACAAAACAACGAATTCAGTGTGTACTAATTTACGCTAAAATCCTGCTGTTAATTCCTTTTTACCGAAAACGTTTACTGCCACTATGTCAGATATTACCTTATGTATGTAATTTAAGTAAATATATCACTTTATCTTATATATATATTAGCCAATGTAAACTATTCACTATGCTATCTCAATTTTCGAATAGTAAACAACCCTATTATCGCTCGCTGAATTCCCTGACAGAATCCGAAACTAACTTACTCTAAAATACTCCCTCTGACTAATAATTAACAAAACCTGTTTCCTAATATATGTCTACAATACGTTTGTGTATAATATATATTCAATAGTAATACTTATTCTATTTGATATACCGCGTTTTTCTGTAAATGATCTACACCAAATTCAAGTCGCTGCACCAAGTCCAAGTAGCCGGAAGTTATATGTCACAGACTTCTTCACCGACGTAGTGAAGCAGCCTTTTTCCGTGTCGCCTCCTCTACTCCCATCCAGCGAACAGGTTATTAAGTCGCTTCTGGTACTTGTCGAATCGAGTAGGGACGGTCTCCCTTGGTTGAAGATCAAACTCCGGAAAGGTAGGTAAAGCCATCGTAAGTATGCAACAGTTCTTTATTATCGCTCACTGCACCATTTTGCACAGCAACAACCACATTTGCTTTATTCACCAACAATGCAACATTGAATGTATGTGGATCTAATTGTTCTGGATGATCCCATCCTCGTCGCCATTGTGATGCCTTGTGGTGAATAGATATTGGTGATCGTCAATAAAGGGTACAGATAACGAACCTTTATTCGTTGGCATTACATTGTGTTCTCCCGCATCCACTCTCCGTCTCGCTTCCCGGGTTACACCGGTATGTATCAAAATAAGATAATTCCTAATATGACATTAGGACATTACAACGTGCATCACGTTTACCTAATTTATTTAACTCATTAATTTCATAAACTATGTATTTTAAGCATGTGCGCTTTATAAGTGTACTTATCATGATTATATATGTGTGCGTGCGTACGTGCGTGTGTTCTGCAACTAATAAAATGTTATAAATTTGTGATAATTACATGTATTAATATTGAGTGATGTATGGGTGTGATGCTCTTTTAATGATACATTTTTCAGGTATAAAACATCTACATGCTGAATAAAAACACACTACTTTTCCTGAAGAATACGTTATATGCTGCCATCTACGCGCATGTGTCTTATTTTGTGTTTAACTTCATACTGATTATGGGAGGTAACAACTGCTGATCTCTAAAGAAATCAGTGGTTACATACTAGTAACACATTTTGTGATAAAGTAATAATAATATTTTTTTTTGAGGTCATTTGTATTAGATTCGACAGTACGCTTTAAATAATTACTGTATTTAAAAAGCAATCGGTATTAAAATAGCACCGTAACTCTGGACAAAGTCCATTCAGAGATACTTAAAATACATCTAAAAAAATTAACACAATCTGATGATAATATGAATAAAACTAATTATCTAGGAACATGACATGTCACATATAGCAAAAATACAAATAATACTGAGATACACGTAATTACAAGCAATGAAGCACGCACGCACCTACGCACAATTTAAACGGGGATACACAATTGTACTGTTTGATTTTAATTCAGCAGCGCCCCCGCACAGAGCTTTGGTGAAACTGAACGACGCCTTATCATATGCATCGATTTTACGGTAGTCTTGGCGCTACGAATTTTGATCGTTTTGAGAAAGTAAATGTACCTTTTTGACCACGTGACATGTGTATATGTATAGTAGATATATGAAGAGAAGTTTGGGTGCTCTAGGTGGTCATTTTCATGGTTAGGTCAGAAAGTAAAAGATCGCCCAATTGACAATAACTAACGATGTCGCAACTTTATTAACGCAACATGGCTCCACCACGCCACGGATACAAGCAACATAAAAACGCCCGGGGTCTCCGGTATCAAAACACGGGTAACTGAAAACGCGGATCGAGACTTAGTATCCGAAATACACCACAATTATCTATTAGTGTACCGTGTCTTTCTTAAAATCTAGTTGGTAGTGTAATTTGGGGATACATATTATGTGATGTAAGAAGACCAAAGAAATCACTGATCCGTTCATCTTCATTTAACTCTAGCAGGTTTATGTTATAATCACCGGCAAAGATTACATTGTGTTGTATTTGGTCTAGAGAGGATAGCATTAGTGAAAATTCTGTTATGAACTGTTCCAGGTTATCATTTAAATTCCTCGGAGGCCTATAAATATTTCCTAGTATTACTGGTTTGATCAAACCACCTTAACGTATTTTGATAATTAGCCTTTCCCAAAGTTCATAATTGTTTAGATTTCGAATAACTTCGTATGTATATTTTGAATCAACGTATATGATTAATCCTCCCTTTACTTGATGTTTTTCCCTGTGTAATGCAATTGTATCCGTCCAGCTGTAACTTTGTAGGCATATAACACTAAATTTAACATTTTCAGTTTTTAATTCCTCTACGAATGACATTAGTTCGCTAAATTTGGCATTACTAGATTGTATATTTGAGCTTATTACGCTGAATAAATTTTTCTTCTTCTTACATAAAGGAATAAATTCATCCAAGTCAAAATATGAAATGTGGGGATAGACGTATAGGATTTAATTCATTAGTCTGATTTGTATTATCATCTAGGATATTATTTAAAAAGCTACTGTAGACATAATTCGTCAGATGTCATTAAGTGTTCATAGTTTGCTTATGTGAAGTGTGCAGCATGATATGCGTGTGGTGATTTTTCGAGACATTATATCTATATACCTCATATGCATCGTTTGAAAATTTTTCATGTTGATTGTGCGTATGTAGATTTGTGTTGTGACGTGGTAATGTTATGTAGATTTGTGTTGTGACGTGGTAATGTTATGTAGATTTGTGTTGTGACGTGGTAATGTTATGCTCTTGTGGGTGTTATTCGAATTTGATGTTACGTATAGTGCAACAACGGAGATGTGTACAGGGGTAAACATAACGGTAAACTATGTCTGTGTAACGATTGTTGTCAATAAAGAAAAAACAAAGAAAAAATAAGTATGAAAAAGGAAACATCATATACATCGATCGAACTAACTTTCCGGGGAGAATTAAAAATGAAGAAGAAAAAGGAGAGATCCTGTTCAGGCCAGAATACATTAATAGAATAATATGTTGCAACTAATATGCTGCAATTTCTGGCCCGATAATCATTTTATCGTATGTCACTTAGAATGTGGACCACGAATGAATCCGACTACGTAACGTCGTGTTTAGTCAGATTCCTCAACGTGTGGATGATATCCGTCATGTGCGGCATAAACTTGGCGAGGTAGTTAACCATTCCGAAGTAACGACGCATTTAATTTTTTAGATTTATTAAATAAAAAATTGTAGTAATCTGTCTTGGCTTTTCGTTTCAAGTTTCTTACCTACTTCACCTTGTTTTTTTATGTTCAGCTTGTTTTAGAGTATAATTATACATTTGTGTCAGGACTAGTCATGCTGACTGCTCTATAAAGTCCATCTCTCTTTTTAATTTCTGAAAGACCATATGTCATCCATTTATATTTATTGTGTTTATATTTATTGAATTTAAAAACTTTTTGATGAAAAGTACCGGTTAATTATTTCATCCAGTTTGGTAGAAAATTGTTGATCATAAGTTATAATAGGGTCTGCTATTACAGCTTGGTCAAACACTTGGGACAAGTTTATGTTTTTAAGTTTACCAAGAACGCAATTTATTTTGTTCCCTGTAAATGATCTTGTGCAAATTGTTTCTATTTGATTAACATTTTTTAATATTAAAATTTATGCAGCAAATATGGCGATGTGATCAACTTTATGATATTGTGAGTGGGTTTGGTGATTTACAATGCATATGATCCATGAGTGTTGCATTTCGTTTTGACATTCTCGTTGGCAAAGTTACCACAGGAAGACGATCGAATTCAGCTAAAGAATAATAACATTCTTGACATTTAATATTGGAGTTAAACTTTAATAGATGGATATTGAAATTTCCCGTCAATGCAACATTTTTAGAAGATATACTTAAGTTCCGAATTACGGGACTGAATTCTTGCAAAAATTTGTAAAATGAGGCATGGCTATTATTATTTTTACTGCATCTGTAGATGTTATAGATCGTGATTATTTTCCCTGAATGGTCAATTATGTCCATAGACAACCCTTTCCATATTGGGTAGGTATTATGCAACTTGTAATCAATTAAAGAAATATTGTTTGACATATAAGTCACCAACCCTCTTTTCCTTGAACATTTATCAGTATATGCTTGGGCTAACATAGTATAATTTTTATATTTCAGATGTACTACATGTGACGTATTTCCTATTCTTGCTTCTTGTATGCATATTTAATTGATAAATACATCTGATTCAATGTTTACAAGAATATTTAGTTAATAAAATGTAGAGTTTAACTGTTTAATTATTTATGTGTTTAGCCAGAAAACCCTTCAAGTCATCAACGTTGTAATAGTTGGACTTGGCTCTGAGAGAGCTTTCGTCGGGAACTAAATCTAGTACGTTTGAAAAATATTTTTTATCATTGCCACTTTTGAATCTGAGAAAGTATTTAATAGGTATCGAGATTATTTAGATAAATAAGTGACAAATTAGTATTAATATGCTGATATAACTAATATAACTAGTACATGACATTGTATACAGTTCTGGTGATATAATATAGTCCTCACCAGAGAGGATAGTAGTGATGACATAATAGTCCTTATTGGATTAATTATTTTAAGCATACACATGTAGTTATTAAGCAACATTTCAACTACACTATCAAAGTTAATATTTTATAATTTTAAATTAGTATTTATCAAAACAAATTAATAATCCATTACAATTGACTGACATTGACAATATAGAGAAACTACACTTTCTGCATGGAAGAACTTCAAAACATGAAGATTAGCGATATACAATATTTTTTTTATGGATTAACCTAAATTGGTATTGACTTAAATCAAGTTTGTCAAGATGTTAGACATTTAAATGTATAGTAACCTGCCGTCGTTGTCGTTGGCAAGTTACTGCTGGCAAAGTCACTTCAATAGCCACAACCTGACAAAGTCACTTTTTTCAGTGATGGTATGGGTTTTGGCGGTTTCTGGTGAGCCGAGAGCTTTAACAAACAGCTTGCAGTTCCATAATAACTATAAATAATTAATTTCATAAACCACGTGGTGAGTATATTAAATATTGTATCAGCCCCTTTGTGTGTGTGTGTGTGTGTGTGTGTGTTTGTGTGTGTGTGTGTGTGTGTGTGTGTGTGTGTGTGTGTGTGTGTGTGTGTGTGTTTGTGTGTGGTGTATGCGTGCGTGCGTGCGTGCGCGCGTGTGTGGGTGAGTGAGTGGGTGGGTGCGTGTTCATAGGATAGCTTAGAAGCGCGTTAATACTTCATCCCTTGGCATAGCTGTTCCTTCCAACACCAACACGACTTCTCTGGGAGTCATTCGGCCACGTTCCAAAAACAGCGCGAAGACTACTCGTCCACATATACACAGACTGTCTATAGCCATGTACTCATCTACAAAGATGATTGAATAGGAGCAATGTGGAGTGAACGAAATTGCCGAAGCTTCGAACCGGCAGCAGGAGGATTCGAACACGGGAGTCCGATGTTCTAATTACTAGTTCAGCAAATCATGCACTTGAGCAATGTATACATTCAGGAAGAGTCACTGTAAGCACACAACTTCTCTAATGCAAAATACACTTCAATGAAAATGGAGACCACAACTTAGAAGTACATGACTTAATACTACTAATATTGCATTTTGTAACAACCTGAAATAAACATATTACTGTAAGTAAACATATTTATGTTCATGTGTGTCAATGATGTGTACGCATTGTTTGTTGGACAGTGTGACAGCAGCTGTCAGCAATGTCACTGGTTCACGACAATGTGACACCGTGTTTACGCAGTAGCGATTGACTAATATATCGACAGATTGACAGAGCGGAGGCAGTCCGCTTTCCTCCACTAAGACACGACATCAAATGGCGGTCATCACCGCCTATGTTGCCATGAAATGGCTATCTTACACTTGTAGTTGATGTCGTCACTCTAGACCCGTGTCATTGGCCATGACCTAGAGTCTTTGGGAATGTAGTAGAAGATGTTGTCAGACTAGACCCGTGTCTTTGGGAATGCCGTGGTAGTTGTTTTCAGATTAGATACGTGTCTTTGGCCATGCCTTAGAAGATGTTGTCAGATTAGACCCGTGTCTTTGGCCATGCCGTAGAAGATGTCAGATTAGACCCGTGTTTTTGACAATGCCGTAGAAGATGTTGTTATATTAGACCCGTGTCTTTGGCCATGCCGTAGAAGATGTTGTCAGATTAGACCCGTGTCTTTGGCCATGCCGTAGAAGATGCTGTCAGATTAGACCCGTGTCTTTGGCCATGCCGTAGAAGATGCTGTCAGATTAGACCCGTGTCTTTGGGAATGCCGTGGTAGTTGTTTTCAGATTAGACCCGTGTCTTTGACCATGCCGTAGAAGATGCTGTCAGATTAGACCCGTGCCTATGTCCATGCCGTAGAAGATGTTGTCAGACTAGACCCGATTCTTTGACCATGCCGTAGAAGATGCTGTCTTTGTTCTTCAGCAGCGCTTCTGGAGTATCAAGTTCCTTGATGGTCCCGTTATCGAGGACCAACACCCTGTCATCGGGAAAAGAAAAACTGTTAGATTCTTCGTATTGGTATAAAGTTCAACGATTCAGTAATGTCGCGTACACTCGTCCCTTCAATAATATGTTCAGAAAGACTATACAAATTGTTGTGTCACCGGTGTTTTAAAAGTGAGTGGGTGGGTCTATTGACCAAGTCGTACATAGAGTAAATTGAGTAATCAAATTAAGTTATCTTTGCATCATGTCTGCGCATGCACAGATAATCTTTTGGCGTGTTAAAGCTGTTGTATTATCAAGGCCCCATTTCTCATAAGTTTGAAACCCACCTGATAATTTATTTTTGTTAGATACTGATGGTTGAAAAGGTTGTATCAACGTTCGTGCAGTCATCCACATTTTCCTTTTACAAAACATGCGTAACCGTTTCCTTGGACGACCCCGTGCTTAAGTAGCAGCACCATAACGACTTGTTACGTCATAGCACTTGCGCACTTCAGAGACGTAAAACGTTATCGTTTGTGTAGTTAAATTTGACATTCATAATTCTATCTACAATTATATGCAATGGCAATTGGGAGATTCCTTGATAGACCCCTCTAGGGAATGATTCAGGAACCACATTATTAATTCGAACGCTCTGAAATGCAGCATAATATTACTGCGTCATACGGATATGGCGTTTCATAACTGCAGTTGGTGAGTCGCCAGCATCAAAAAGAATCAAGCTTAGTGATGCAGCAAGACAACAACAGAGGGCAGACTACGGCGAAAATAAAGGACCAGATTATTGTAACCAAACGTGTACGTAGTAAACATGTATATAGGGCCCTTCAAGTGTGCTACTCAGTTACAGATAAATATGTGAACCACCAACTTTATAAAATGCTGTGGTCATGCAGTCCACCAGCTTTTTAATCCCAGGGTCATTCGACCTTTATGGAAGTGTAGTAAAAATCGTGTTTGTCGAAACTAGGGTACATAGAACTATCATGACATGTACACACCTGTCATAATCCATGATTGTATTTAGTCGGTGGGCGATTGTGATGACAGTCGACTCGGCGAATTCAGTGCGGATCGTCGCCTGGATGAGATCATCCGTCTCGAGGTCGACGGCGGCAGTCGCTTCATCCAACACGAGAATCTTCGACTTGCGAAGCAGCGCCCGAGCCAGACAAACCAGCTGGCGCTGACCAACGCTGCAACAACGACACACACACGCTTGACTTACTTGTAGTTTACACTGTTATCCTTCGGAGGCCGCAAGTAACGTAGTTGACATTTGAGACTTTTTAATTCCCAGTGACGGCATTACAAGACAACTGTGTATCTGGATGACATGGTAGTTTTATTTAACTGAAACAAATGAATTATTTATATTAAGACGTTGATTTTTTTATATTATGTAATGAATTAAATAATAGCTAGGCCAGTTCGTGTTTTAGACCACGAACATATGATACAAATGGGAACAAAACTAAAAGGTGTTACATGGTCTAGTTAAACTTTTGTCTTGCATACAAGTCAATGAAGTGCAAAATAATTAACCTCTTTAAGAGGCAAGACACACGACATCGAACTCGTCGGTGTCGCTCTATACAAGACACACGCTATCGGTCTCTCTATACTCGTCGGTCTCTTTATACAAGATACACGCCAGCGAACTCGTCGGTATCTCTATACAAGACGCACGCCATCGAACTCGTCAGACTCTCTCTATACAAGACACACGCCATCCAACTCGTCGGTCTCTCTCTATACAAGACACACGCCATCAAACTCGTCGGTCTCTCTCTCTATACAAGATACACGCCATCGAACTCGTCGGTCTCTCTCTATACAAGATACACGCCATCGAACTCGTCGGTCTCTCTCTATACAAGATACACGCCATCGAACTCGTCGGTCTCTCTATACAAGATACACGCCATCGAACTCGTCGGTCTCTCTCTATACAAGATACACGCCATCGAACTCGTCGGTCTCTCTCTATACAAGATACACGCCATCGAACTCGTCGGTCTCTCTACACAAGATACACGCCATCGAACTCGTCGGTCTCTCTCTATTCAAGATACACGCCATCGAACTCCTCGGTCTCTCTCTATACAAGATACACGCCATCGAACTCGTCGGTCTCTCTATACAAGATACACGCCATCGAACTCGTCGGTCTCTCTCTATACAAGATACACGCCATCGAACTCGTCGGTCTCTCTCTATACAAGATACACGCCATCGAACTCGTCGGTCTCTCTATACAAGATACACGCCATCGAACTCGTCGGTCTCTCTCTATACAAGATACACGCCATCGAACTCGTCGGTCTCTCTCTATACAAGACACACGCCATCGAACTCGTCGGTCTCTCTATACAAGATACACGCCATCGAACTCGTCGGTCTCTCTCTATACAAGACACACGCCATCGAACTCGTCGGTCTCTCTATACAAGATACACGCCATCGAACTCGTAGGTCTCTCTCTATACAAGATACACGCCATCGAACTCGTCGGTCTCTCTCTATACAAGACACACGCCATCGAACTCGTCGGTCTCTCTCTATACAAGACACACGCCATCGAACTCGTCGGTCTCTCTATACAAGACACACGCCATCGAACTCGTCGGTCTCTCTCTATACAAGATACACGCCATCGAACTCGTCGGTCTCTCTATACAAGATACACGCCATCGAACTCGTCGGTCTCTCTCTATACAAGATACACGCCATCGAATTCGTCGGTCTCTCTATACAAGACACACGCCATCGAACTCGTCGGTTTCTCTCTATACAAGACACACGCCATCGAACTCGTCGGTCCCTCTATACAAGACACACGCCATCGAACTCGTCGGTCTCTCTATACAAGACACACGCCAGCGAACTCGTCGGTCTCTCTCTATACAAGACACACGCCATCGAACTCGTCGGTCTCTCTATATACAAGACACACGCCATCGAACTCGTCGGTATCTCTATACAAGACACACGCCATCGAACTCGTCGGTCTCTCTCTATACAAGACACTCCATCGAACTCGTCGGTCTCTCTCTATAAAAGACACACGCCATCGAACTCGTCGGTTTCTCTCTATACAAGACACATGCCATCGAACTCGTCGGTCTCTCTCTATACAAGACACACGCCATCGAACTCGTCGGTCTCTCTATATACAAGACACACGCCATCGAACTCGTCGGTCTCTCTCTATACAAGACACACGCCATCGAACTCGTCGGTCTCTCTCTATACAAGACACACGCCATCGAACTCGTCGGACTCTCTCTATACAAGACACACGCCATCGAACTCGTCGGTCTCTCTCTATACAAGACACACGCCATCGAACTCGTCGGTTTCTCTCTATACAAGACACACGCCATCGAACTCGTCGGTGTCTCTATATACAAGACACACGTCATCGAACTCGTCGGTCTCTCTCTATACAAGACACACGCCATCGAACTCGTCGGTGTCTCTCTATACAAGACACACGCCATCGAACTCGTCGGTCTCTCTCTATACAAGACACACGCCATCGAACTCGTCGGTGTCTCTCTATACAAGACACACGCCATCGAACTCGTCGGTCTCTCTCTATACAAGACACACGCCATCGAACTCGTCGGTCTCTCTCTATACAAGACACACGCCATCGAACTCGTCGGTCTCTCTCTATACAAGACACACGCCATCGAACTCGTCGGTCTCTCTCTATACAAGACACACGCAATCGAACTCGTCGGTCTCTCTCTCTATACAAGACACACGCCATCGAACTCATCGATCTCTCTCTATACAAGACACACGCCATCGAACTCATCGGTCTCTCTCTCTATGCAAGACACACGCCATCGAACTCGTCGGTCTCTCTCTATACAAGACACACGCCATCGAACTCGTCGGTCTCTCTCTATACAAGACACACGCCATCGAACTCATCGATCTCTCTCTCTATACAAGACACACGCCATCGAACTCGTCGGTCTCTCTCTATACAAGACACACGCCATCGAACTCGTCGGTCTCTCTCTATACAAGACACACGCCATCGAACTCGTCGGTCTCTCTCTCTATACAAGACACACGCCATCGAACTCGTCGGTCTCTCTCTCTATACAAGACACACGCCATCGAACTCATCGATCTCTCTCTATACAAGACACACGCCATCGAAATCGTCGGTCTCTCTCTCTATACAAGACACACGCCATCGAACTCGTCTGTCTCTCTATACAAGACACACGCCATCGAACTCGTCGGTCTCTCCCTATACAAGACACACGCCATCGAACTCGTCGGTCTCTCTATACAAGATACACGCCAGCGAACTCGTCGGTCTCACTATAAAAGACACACGTCATCGAACTCGTCGGTGTCTCTCTATACAAGACACACGCCATCGAACTCGTCGGTCTCTCTCTATACAAGACACACGCCATCGAACTCGTCGGTCTCTCTCTATACAAGAAACGCCAGCGAACTCGTTGGTCTCTCTATACATGTACATAAGTTATATACCTGAGATTTTCTCCGCCTTCTGCACAGTCGTGCTGCAGGCCGGACGGAAGTGACACCACGTAGTCCTTGAGATGAGCTTGCTCGAGCGACCTCCACACTTCCTCGTCTGTGAAGCGGTCAAACGGGTCAAGATTCATCCGCAGGGGGCCCGTGAACAGCACTGGGTCCTGCGTGAAAGTGAAGCTGGAGATACAATGCAAGATCCAATGCAATGATTCTATGTCCATTCGTATATATATATATATATATATATATATATATATATATATATATATATATATATATATATATATATATATATATATATATATATATATATCAGTGTTAGTATTTTGCAGTTACACAAATGTAGAATTGACAACACATGCGGGAAGCATATCTAGTAGTTACATTACGATTACATATATATATCATTGTACGCATGTGTGCTATTATAATTTCACGTTGGGCATACTGCTGATTTCATACTCATGCTTAGCCACGATTAAGCATTTTGGTCCTGATATATACCGACATGATGATAATGCAGATAACGATAATGATGAGGGATGATGATGACATTGATGATGACAATGATGATGATGACGATGATGATGATGGGGAGTCATATATTAAAGATGATAGTGGATCTAACCTGCGGGATGATGGTGAGTTTGGAGCGCAGGTCGTGGAGTCCGATTTTTCCAATCACCTGGTCGTCAATGACGATGGATCCGGCCGTAGCTTCAATGATGCGGAACAGGGCCAGCGTCATGGATGACTTGCCAGCGCCTGTCCGACCAACTATCCCGACCTGTGAAAAGAAAACAGTATTTGTGTCTTCTGCCGGGGACATACATTTAACTAAATGATAATTCGACATGAATGGCGGCAGCTCGTTTGATGTATAAATCACACACGGAGACATGTATAGATTGTGACTGGGCAATTTGTTGCCGATTGTAAATTAAATGCAGTATATACGGCTGGGTCTATGTACATCTGTGTACATACAATTTCATACATATGTATATTACAGTTTGCATCAATTATTGCAATACCTTTTCGTTGGCATTGATCTGACAGTTGAGATCTCTCAGCACCAAGGGTAGTCCAGTTCTATATCGTGTTTCGTAGTCGCAGAACTTGACCTGACCGTGCAGCGGCCAGCCTTTTGGCAGTTGGTTGTCTTCCACTGTCTTCGGAGCCTGTCAGAACAGAGAAAACTTGTTGCAGAATATACCCAGCAAGAACAGAAATGACGACTGACGTTGTATTTGTCTGGCAATGTTCAACAACGGCACTGACCCAAGCGGTGATTTTGATAAATTGTTAAGCTGTTGCGACTGACCTTTGCGAAATGCATCGCCCGCGAATCGTACCAGACGCTGACTTAGTAGCTCACATAATCGGACAAGGACAAAGCACGTTGCCCAAATATTGTTACTATTGATAGTTCACTGTACTATCGACGATGGCTGTCGATAGTTATATTTACGATCAATAGTATTCCATCGCCACATCGACTATCGCGATGTATCGTTACACCCGTAAGTTACACCCCTAATTTATAAGTTGTAAGTTGTGACAGTGGTGATAACGCACGGCTCGTATTGAACGTATGTGTAATATTAATGTCCTTTCTTCATGCCAATCACTGCCACAAACACTCCGACGCTTCTACGTCGTGTCCCTGGCAAACAATCGACAAATCAAACCTGCCAACACTGACGCTGGGATTAAATGCTTCTCCCGTTTAATACATAAAAACACCGATACAATTATAGAAGAAGAGTGAAGCGGACGCGAGCTGTTGAATAGTAATAGACCAATGAAAACGTCAACACCGGCATTGCATTATTCTAGGACTAGAGAAACGGCAAGTCTCTCGAGTTCACGTAGGGAAGACCGGGACTAACTGTAACAAAACAGCATATTTCAGGATTGCGGTTCTGATTGTAACGTTTTGAATACCGACGAAATCGCAAATATCTCCCGCAAGTGCACCGATAAATGCTTAGTGCAATACACAGTTGCACAATGGTGCGTTGTATGAAGTCTCCTAAGTGTTACAATTACGCTGTGGTACAAGTTGTAACAGCCAGCGGGGCAAAGTGTAATATTATAACGATTTACCATTGGGGCAAAATGTAAAATGCTAGTATGAGTTTAATGTGTTTAATGTATATCTAACAAATATAGCTAGCTAATAGAACTGAATATGCTCAACGACAAAATTTATCTAAAAATTAGTTGGTAGCTCCGCTATT
This sequence comes from Lamellibrachia columna, assembly GCA_963662155.1. Classification (NCBI taxonomy): domain Eukaryota; kingdom Metazoa; phylum Annelida; class Polychaeta; order Sabellida; family Siboglinidae; genus Lamellibrachia; species Lamellibrachia columna. The sequence goes on along the minus strand of OY759266.1, from coordinate 26,686,019 downwards.
GGAACACCGTACAAACACTGTAATTAATAAAATTATGTGAATTACAAAACGTTTATTAATCGATTCACATTGGATGGCACTTTCCCAATACTTCAACCCCCCCGTAAGTGACACATTTTGTATGATACTGTAATGTTACATCTTGAAAAGAGAAGGTGGACATGGCTTGGTCATGTTTACAGGATGAACAACGACCTGCCAGCAAAAACAGCGCTAACTTGGACGCCAGAAAGAAACAGAAAAAGAGGCAGGCCGAAAACAACTTGGCTTCTCGTTAAATTTCCGATACAAGGTACACAATTATACCTACAATTGTATGCAATTGAAATTGTTAAATTTCTTTATAAACATGTGCAGTTTTAAACATGAAATATTCAAATGTAAGTTGTGGCAGTGTTGAAATGGTGAGTGGCGCCTCTGGTGGCAGCTTTAGCGTTGGATGCGACATTGAGTTTTTGATAGTATCCAGTTATCGTATCCAATGAAGTTCTACTGATAATTCGCACAACATATACAATTTAATTGTAATTCATGTGTAGTGTTAACCAATACAAGTTTTGGATACGTGTGCAATGCCTAGCTGTTTATAATGTACATGTTATATCGCCCTCGTATTAACATAACTGGCAGCTTCTCTTCCGGGGCGATCGTTGAGCGACCGACGCCTCTTTGAACTTTATGCAGTGAAATTCTACATATTAGTCAGCGTCACATAAACTGTTTAATTGAAACTCGTGTGTAGTGTAAACTAATTAAAAATTAAAATTAAAACGTTTGTGGAGCATCATAAGTTCTTGCTGTGGCTTTTCTCCCCGTACAACGCCGTTTAATTCGGCTAGTTAATACTATCGGTATCGGGCTTCAACATTGCACAAGAATAATAATGATACATATGATGGACGAACCTCCTCCTCGAGTTCCGTGTACTCGTTGATTCTCTCTACGGCCAATATATATGTCTCCATATCAGACGTCATTCTCACCATCGTCTTTAATGCCGCAGTGACCTGAAATGCATCCAGCATAATCCTGTATGTATGATAATCATTTAACCATTAAATTGTAATACAATGTTGCAAACCAATTTAGAGTCTGACAGGTTTTGACGATATGTCTTCCATTTTGTTGCTGAACTTCTATTTTGGTTCAAAGCCACTTGTAGAATGTTAGCTTCCAACCGTTAATGATCGGTGGGGCAAAGGTACGTGTCAAATGTCTCGGTAGTTACAATACGAGGCGCCACCTAGCGAACGAGGTTGTCACTAGTTTGATACCACAATGGGAACGACATTCATTTTGTAACATCTCACATGGCTGTGAACATTTATTTCCCAAACATGTCGAACCATCGGATAAAAGTAAGGGTCGACGTCGACGCTACGCATGACCCAATACAATGGGCACACCAAAAGACCAGGATATGTTTGAATGTTACAATTCCATATAATTCTGTGATCAGCTGCGAGGCAACGAGAAATGGAAATCCTGTAAATCCCCTGCAGCACCGAAGACATGGAGACTCGATGTACGCTGGACAACGTCACATTCCAGTCCTTCTGGAAGATGAGGACGCGCGGGCGCAATTTACCACTGGACAATCGAATGTTGGCATACAATGCGATGGTTGTCCGAGCTATGCTGCAGCAGCTGGGCAGTACCACTGATCGAAACTGGGCATGCGCTGGCCTAACGCGATCATAGATAATGCAGATATGTACGTGCGCTGTGGCACAGGACCGCTTTCAAAACATGTACAGAGGATGCGTAGATCCATGTTCGGCCATGTATTGCACATTAAACAATTACACGGGGTCATTTGGCAGGCGCTCCACCAACCTATTTGACGTGCTGCGGTGAGACCTCATAGACAGGCGTCAGTCAGGCTGTGGTGGGGCACGGATTATGGGGAACTAATTGCGACATTGATACGTCTTCAGAGTATTTATGTCGCAGGAACAGTAATCAACCAATCATCTTCTAACCTGGCAGTATCCGTGAATACTAAAAGTGTGTACCTGTAGCGCGTAAGACAAGGAGAGTCCGGCGAGACCAGCGCTGATCGTATCTCTCTCCAATACCACAAAAAGACCAGTGAACAAGACAATGAAGCTAGTAATAAAGTCCACAGCCACACCAAGCCACCTGGAACATCGCGGAAACATCGCATTAATACAGTTAGGCCTACTTGATTTTTGTGTCGCAGCGGAACATATCGGTCGGTTTGTCAAAAAGTTGAAATACAGGTATAAATACGACTTGAATTACTATGATGGACGGATCGAGGGAGGCATCGTATGGGTAGCCACATTAGAACAAGTATTGAACGAAGGTTGTAAGAACATATCGGTAGAATGGTAGTTGTCGAAAAGTTGAAATACAGGTATAAAAACGACTTGAATGACTATGATGGACGGATCGAATGAGGGATCGTATGGGAAGCCACATTAGAACAAGTATTGAACGAAGGTTGTAACAGACCATCCAAACAGGTACGACATAAAGACAATAGTCATTTGGCTTATATGGGTCAATAAGGGCAGTTTAAGTCATGCCCTTTGTAATAACATAATCTAATTTCGCACGCCAATTTGGCATCAAACAGAGAATTACTAAAATACATGTTTTGTCAGCTTAGATCAAAATAAAATTGAGAGCCCACAAATCAGTGTTGCTTTATACCCAGACGCGAACCGACTTACCGAGTGCATACAATGTTTAAGAAATACGCCTTCTGATTTTCGTCCACGAGGAAGTCAGATCGCTCGATGAAGTGTTCTTGCTGCCCGTAGGCGCGGATAGAACTGGTGCCAGTCAACGTCTCACCGAAGTGAGCGTATATTGGCGATCGGCGGATCGAATCTATCCGCTTCAGCTGGCGAGACGAGCAAATATAGAATCTCTAAAAAAAGAAAAATTACACATGCTAGCATTAAGACGACATTGGCTTGTCCCCTTACCTATGTGCAAATTTAGGCTTCATGCTCATTAATTTCATTTTAATAAACAGCTTTCTCGTGAAACACGATCTTTGGGATTAAAGACTTTCTACTGCTGGCGATGACGAATTGCTTTATTAGTATATACAGTAAAATCTTCATATGACCAAAAACGTTAGTAAATATGAGTTAAGTAGGGTATATTAAACTTAAATAAAAAGAAATATTGGAATTGCACACACATGAACTTCTCTTTGGCGTTATCACCAGCTGTTAGCGATAGCGCGTCTTATTGTAATTATTAACGGTTTCGTTTCAAAAATATTTGTTTATATTATTTCTTATTTAAAACATTTTATAACTTTTATATATCATCTATAATTATATAATCATTATTATGGTAACGTTTACCTTAGTCTTTTTTTGAAATAGTATAATTAAGTTTCAATTATAATTATTATATTAAGTTGTGTTCCTGCCTTTAATGTTATCAGGGAACTATAATACTAATACAGTACGCACACTTTGGTATAGTTTATATGCACTACCTCAAGGGTGCCATTACCTGTATGTAGTAGTAACAAATGGAAAGGAAGATATTACCTGTACGAAGTAGTAAAGCAGACCTGGAAGGGTGACATTACCTGTACGAAGTAGTAGAACATACTTGGAAGGGTGAAATTACCTGTACGAAGTAGTAGAACAGACCTGGAAGGGTGACATTACCTGTACGAAGTAGTAGAACAGATCTGGAAAGGTGACATTACCTTTCGAAGTAGTAGAACAGACCTGGAAGGGTGACATTACCTGTACGAAGTAGTAGAACAGACCTGGAAGGGTGACATTACCTGTACGAAGTAGTAGAACAGACCTGGAAGGGTGGCATTACCTGTACGAAGTAGTAGAACAGACCTGGAAGGGTGAAATTACATGTACGAAGTAGTAGAACAGACCTGGAAGGGTGACATTACCTGTACGAAGTAGTAGAACAGACCTGGAAGGGTGACATTACCTGTACGAAATAGTAGAACATACCTGGAAAGGTGACATTACCTGGACGAAGTAGTAGAACAGACCTGGAAGGGTGACATTACCTGTACGAAGTAGTAGAACAGACCGAGAGGAAGAACGACAGAGAGGAATATGGGCGTGCTGTAGGAGATGACGATTATCGTCGCGATGACAGACGCCGAGTTTGATATCCAAATACGTATCGTCATCGGAATGTTAGTGTCAACTGTATCGACGTCCTTCGAGAAGCGGTTCACAATCCTTCCGGTAGGGGTCGTGTCGAAAAATGACATCGGCGCGCGCAGCATCCGGTACAGAAGCCTAACATTCGAAGACTAATTACAATTGACTTAACACATGTTGTACATGCCTTCGCTTACAAGCAGTTATCCAGTAATAACTTGGCTGATCTACGATTGCAACGCGTGTGAGCTCCCGCAATGTGTTCAAAAGTAGTGCATATATTACTATGTTTATTTTCATTGCTGTCATCATAATTGGCAGACCACGTCATGAGCACATGCACACTCTACGGCGCTCCAAACGAAGAAAGTGACATTGCAGATTTGGGTCTGGCGGCGCGCTAGTGGCTGCTCGACGAAAGACTGCACATTTACGTTGTTGACAAAGGCGAGAAGACGAAGAAAATAAGGCCATTATATTCTTAATAATCATTACTATAATTAGTGACAATCAAAAACTAGGTGCCCACCACTTAGCAATGCACGAATTTTTAAATGAATAAATGTTCTATATACCGCGCACTTCTGTAAGTTAAAACCTGACCAACCTAGAGTTGAGGACGCAGGAAGCTCTCACACACCCGATGGCGATGGCGAACGCCTGGCCCAACGTCGCGACGACTGTAGTCGAGAGGGAACACATAATACATAATACAGATATATAAATAATATTCTTCCATGTGATCGAACTACTAATATATCTTCACAAGGAAGAAACAGGATGTGATTGTTTTGTCGAGTTAATGTGCCTTTCATTACACATTGAATAATGTGTTTGGTTAAAATAGCTGTTGTTAGCACAATTGAATAATTCGGATATTACCTGAATGCAATGTAAAATGAAATAGAAACTACCGCAACACAATAAATTCATCACACAACATTGCAGTCACATTACCATAAGCCAGGAATACACTTCATTATCGCTCATCAGCTTATCATCTTTTACCCTGAAGAGCTCCAAGCCCGCCGTAAACCCCGAGGCGAAGATCACGCAAGTTGGTGTCTACGGTTCCATTGGGGCCTGGCTTGTCGTTACTCCACATACTAAGCCAGATGTTGGTTGTTGTCTGTGAAGCGATGAACAGTAGGCACCATCCAATGATACCGGGCCAGAACACGTAGCCGCAAGCCCGTAAATAGCACGTAAACACAGACAGCTTCACCTGCGACAGCACACGTTGAAACACCATTACTATGATATGGATCACTCTACAATTACACAATACAAATAAAGCATGTCTCACTGACGTTCTTTTGGCACCTTAATTAGGTGTGCTGTTGACTCAAACTCAAAACATTTGTTATTATTTGTTCCTTTATAACTCATCTACTTTCCTCGTTTGTGTAACATATATAGCAATTGGCTGCATCGTCCACAACGAGGACAACATATATAGCAATTGCCTGCGTGGTCCACGACGAGGACATAGAAGCAGGAAGCAGATTTGATGTATAACTTACGGAGCCATTCATAACAATTTCGTCAGTCGTCAGTCTCTGGCTGCCCAACGCGGTTGACAAAGTCGACAACGTCTTTTCGTCTTCCATCGTCGACGTTTTCACAAGAGACTTACGTTTGTGCCGTCGTCTTCTAAAATAGATTCGGATAACATATGTGTACGATGGAGAGACCGTCTCCATGAAATAGTATACATCAATTACAACAGACAAACCCATAACAAAATTGGGGTCAAACGGAAACAATACCAGTGAGAATATAAAGATGTCCTAAATTACTACAATGTTTGAATGGAAATCAAAACGACGTAAAATGGATGCCGAGTTCTACAGGAAGGGAAGACCATTTACAAATTTTATGTAAAGACTTGCAGGAGACAGGGCTGCATCATGTCGCCACTTCTGTTCCTAATGGCCATTGACTGGATCATAAGAACAGCTACAGAAGGAAAGAAAATGGTTTACAGTGGACGCTATGGGATCAATTAGATGATCTTGACTTTGTTGATGATCTGGCTCTTCCTTTACACAACCAGAATCAAATGCAAGAAAATACATCAATAATGGAAACAACTGCAGCCACGTTACGATTAAATGTGATAAGGCAAAACTATGATCACATCAACATCAACATTTCTAGATGAATTACAGTCGTTCACATACCAAGGAAGTATTGTGGACACAAACGGAGGAACAAATAATGATATAAGGGCTAGGATTTGTAAAGCAAGACCAGCCTTCATCGTGCCTAATAAGATATGGAAGTCCATATAAATTCCAATACCAACCAAGCTTTTTAACTGAAATGTTAAGGCGGTGCTAATATATGGCGTACCACACAATCAACACTACAGAAGATCCAAACTTGTGTAAGTAAATGGCGAAGAGATGAAGTAGCAGAGATGTCAAAAGCAGAATACAAATGGAGAGAACTGCAAGCCCGAGCCCAAAACTGTGTCCGGTGGAAAGGTGTCGTTGATGGCCTATGCTCCGCCGGGGAGTAAAACGGCTTAAGACAGGTGAGTCAGGACTAGTACTACCAGCGTGTGTATGGTTGATCACACCACAAGGAACCAACGCATCGCTGTAGTTGGCTGGTTGTATGACGCCAATGATATAATAACGACGCCCTTAGAAACAGTAAATAGAGTTGTTGTTGTTCTTCTTCTTCAAGTGCCGTAGCTACATCTGGTAATGTTGGCGATCACGGCCATCAATGCAACTATGTCCTTTGAATTTGTAAGCAGTTGGTTGTTATTGGCTGTCTTTCGAGTCATCTGTTTCAACAATTTATTTATTCTGTAGCCGCCTTTAGCTTCGAGTCCTTTCCATTTTTTCCACGGCCTTTTAATCGGAGGTTTGCGGCTTGCATCGATATATTCCTATTCTTCAGAAGAGTTGACATATCTTGGGATGTTTTCTAAGCTATTACAATTATTCTTCTACTAGTTTGTTGATCACATAAATATGCTTCTTTTTCGCTTTCTGTAAGAACAAGGAAATAACCCTCCCATTCCGTCAAACATAAACAGAAAGTTAAATACAAGAAGCATATTTATTGGTGTCGCTGCGATGACGTGTTTAAACAATGGCAACCCACGTAACATGATTCTTTAGTTACGTGAAAATCACGTCATAACGACGAAACATCGCCTCCTATCAACGCAGCTTAAATTCAGCTTGTCCAATTCGCATATACTGATACCTACAAATCTGTTGTTGGGCGCATATAGTAATTATGAATACCTTTGAAGTTACTGCGGTTTGTACTGACATTGAAGTGGTATGGACAATACGCGAAGTGATTATTGAGTATCATGTAGGGTGCAGCACCTGTACCATTATTAGCAAGCATAATGCCAGTAAAGTTGCTTACCATAATCACTATACTATTTACTCCCTTGATGCGAGGTGTAGATGAGATGCGATGGGTCAAGCCCCGTTTCATGCTATCAGTCCCCCTCCCGAGAATGGTCAGACCAGTTATTCCACCCAGTTCATTTGACGATGTGTGATACGTCACTTACCTTGGACTTGGTGTACTCGCATTATCTGACCCCGACCCACGGACTGGGTCAGACATCTGCTCGCTGGTATCCGAGAGCGTTGCGTCGCTCAAACCCGACAACTGCCGCTGCAGCTCCTGCAAGGCTGGAACGACACGTGACATAATAGTTTCACACATCACATCATTAACTGAGCATTTACCGTTTAAAACTGTTTCCACAATTGTTTTAGCCCATCGCAAATCAGGTTTGTTGGTGTTCCAATCGGTACTGGGAAAATAGTTTAAGTAACATATGCGCCGTTGGTTTAGTAAAAGAGAGCGTACTGTTGTAGATACATAATCGAAAGTTTGATTTTTATCGTTAGATCTAATAGCCTCGATGAGAACGCACAAAGAATGTAGTAACCTTTTCCCGCATAGTTTCGGCTTGATCGAACCAAAATTAATTTAAACGTTTGTCCGATGTTTTCATTTAAACTAAATAAAACGTTTGCCCAACCGAGCTTGCGTGGCGTAGTCGATACGAGATACACTACACGGATAAAACAATTGGGCAGCTGAGTTTGGAATGAGTCTGACACGAAGACAATGCACAGTACGTGACAGCCAGCAGCCCGGAGTAGCGAGATGACCGTAGAGGTAGAAGACAGGTAGAATACAGCGCCACAAATATAAGTGTCGCGGACACACAGAGTGGTGTCACATTACGCCAACCACAATGAGGGAATTTGCAAACTAAGCCGCATGGTGGCAGCATTTATTCGACAATCCGGTCCATGCAGTCATGAGCGCTTTACTTTTTTTAACAATGTCTGTCTAAAAAAATATGGATTTTTGACTCTTTTGCAACTAAAGCCCGGCATACACGTCACGACGCGACAATTATTTTTTTGCGACGAATTGTTTGCGCCGATTTGTCGCGGACAACTAAAGCTAGGGGGTTGCGACTGACAACCGCGATAGGTTGATGCATGCCCTCCTGTTGGTAGCGGCTGGAACTACCGCCACTGGGCAGCGGAATCCTGTGGAACTATTCGAAAATGTCTCACTTGTCTGCTCATCAATGGCGCGCTCTGGCTTTGAGCTGTACTTATCTGATCATCCGGCGTCGTGGGCAGAGAAGAGAACGTCGTCGTTCATGCTGGACCAGGCAGTGGTTCAGCCTTGATGAAAAAGTGGCCTTTAATAACATAGTGCGAGAATTCAGCATCAACGACGACGTTTCGCTTCGTGAGCTACTCAGGATGGACGTGGACTCTTCCACTATATAGTGGACCTGGTACGTCCTGCCATCGTGAAGCAGAATACGTCGATGCGGGCGAGCATACCGCCAGCCGAACGTGTTTCTATCATATTACGTTTCCTTGTCACTGGTAAGCCTCTCCTGCCAGCAATTTAATAACTTCTCTACTAATTCTATGTTCCAAGCAGTATTTGCCACCTGCGACATGTTCTTAGGGACAGTCCCATGACTGCTAAGTAGCTCCTGATTGGCTAAGCGCCTCAAACATTTCGGTAGGTAAACAAACACTTCGCTGACGCTTCGCAGACGGAGATCGTACCGGCATACACGTTTGATATTCTACGACGCTATGAAGTCTGGATAAAGACTGCCCTCAAGACAAGCGTCACGTCGCAAGGGGCATACATGTCACTCACGACAAATAGTCGCAGTCGCGTCATGACGTGTATGCCGAGGAAAAGAGAAGAACTTTGACGGAGGGATGCTAGTGCATCAGGCATAAATGGAGACATTTTAACATTTCCGTGTTGGCATATATACACGATTATCTGGCGCACAAGTCAATAATCATGGGTCTATTGAAGGCCCCATTTTACGATGAATGTGAGCAACAACATAAAGTACGACGGACCGGATTTTTGAGTGGCGCCATCTTCATATTGAAAAGTCTTCCGTTGGCTACCACCTTACCACAGTGCCACGATCAGACCCACCCTGCCCTCATAGGCCACAACTACTCACGATCAGGGTCTAATTCGTTGTAGATATCGGGGTCGTTGAGATAGGTGACGATGAATTCTGCGAAGGCCGCCTTGTTACTCAGCAATTCCTGGAATGTGCCTATCTCTGAGATCTCTCCGTTCGTCAGCACCACAATGGCGTCCATCTTTTGCAGGTAGGCGACGCCGTTGGTCACCAGGAGGCGCGTCTGTGCAAACACGTGATGTGTTCAAATTCAATCCAACCCCCACATTGAACCCGAAACATAAATTTCCTGCAAAACATCACTAATTTAGCAGGCAATGTTTTTGTATTGTATTTGTAATTTGTATAGGTCATAGTTGCAAAACCAAATTGGTTTGATTTTTAAAAGCCGAGCTCATGCACCGTTAACAAGTGCATAGCCAACCCTTAATTCATTCGTGTTGCTGCTCTCCACAATATATCATTAATCACCTTAATATATTATTTTAAGAGAGGAGACAGCCATACATACAGACTGAGAGACAGATAGTAATGACATACTTCTACTAATAATATTACCTAATTTTTATAAAATGGTTTCCCTTTCAAAATTCTCACAGACTGTTAATTAACGTCATATTTGTTTTAACCTTCCCATCAGTAGGATATTAATACTTATCTCACCATCCCCACCTTGACTATTGTAATTCACTACTACATTGCTGAAAGAGACTTAGCTAAACTGCAGCGTGAACAACATTGTCTTGCACGTACTGTACTCATGGTGCCTCGTTTTTCACCACCATTACCACTACGAAAACAGCGACACGGGCTTCCTTTTACCTACGGAATCAAATTTAAACTGTCCCTTCTTACATATTGTGCTCTATCTACACGCCAACCACCCTACTTGGCTAGTCGCCTGCATCTTTCATATATCCGTAGGCAGTTCAGATCGTATATTTCACAACAATATATTGTTCCTAAAACTAAGCTGGACTTGGGCAAACGTGCATTCTCTGTCTCTGCGCCTAGGGTCTGGAATGAACTTCCCATCACTTTGAAATCAACTGAAACTATTGCTACCTTGCATTTCCACCATCAATCTTCGGTTGGTCCCTTGTTCTGATAATGACTTTTGCGCGTCCCTGTTCATGATAATGACTAATGCTTATGTTTTGTTTCGCCTCTGAGCTCAGGTTCCTGGAGATGTAGGCGCTATAGCAGTTTATTATTATTATAAAGCGGACCGTTTTAGGCCGTCGATGGTGTGTCCTGTTTAGGAAACTAGATACACCCAACTTCGCCCTAAGCAGACCATTGGGCCCAACGACATGGTCAAAGATATGTCCTGTTTAGAGAACTATGTACACCCACCTTCCTCTTAAGTAGATCGTTGGGCCCAAAGACCTTGTCGAAGATATGTCCTGTTTAGAGAACTATGTACACCCACCTTCCTCTTAAGTAGATCGTTGGGCCCAAAGACCTTGTCGAAGATATGTCCTGTTTAGAGAACTATGTACACCCACCTTCCTCTTAAGTAGACCGTTGGGCCCAACGACGTGGTCGAAGATATGTCCTGTTTAGAGAACTATATAGACCCACCTTCCTCTTAAGTAGACCATTGGGCCAGACGACCAGGTCGAAGATGTGTCCTGTTTAGAGAACTATGTACACCCACCTTCCTCTTAAGTAGATCGTTGGGCCCAAAGACCTTGTCGAAGATATGTCCTGTTTAGAGAACTATGTACACCCACCTTCCTCTTAAGCAGACCGTTGGGCCCAACGACGTGGTCGAAGATATGTCCTGTTTAGAGAACTATGTACACCCACCTTCCTCTTAAGTAGACCGTTGGGCCCAACGACGTGGTCGAATATATGTCCTGTTTAGAGAACTATGTACACCCACCTTCCTCTTAAGCAGACTGTTGGGCCCAACGACCTGTTCGAAGATGTGTCCTGTTTAGAGAACTATATAGACCCACCTTCCTCTTAAGTAGACCATTGGGCCAGACGACCAGGTCGAAAATGTGTCCTGTTTAGAGAACTATATACACCCACCTTCCTCTTAAGCAGACCGTTGGGCCCGACGACCTGGTCGAAGATGTGCCGACCGACGTGGGCGTCGACGGCCGACAGCGGGTCATCGAGTAGATAGACTTGGCAGTCCTGGTAGACGGCCCTCGCCAAGCTAACTCTCTGCTTCTGACCGCCGCTCAAGTTGATGCCCTTTGACGCCGGACAAGTCATATGAGACAGTGAAAGCTACTTCCGTAGTTCGAGTTTTTACTAGTCTCATTTCAAATTCATTTTGCCAAACAAAATCGAAAACATCAAGTATCGAATACGACATGCAATGTCGTTAGTGCAAATTTGTTATTTAACTTTGATGAAATCATCGGTCACAATTTTTCAATATTCGGCGAAATAGGGTAACAGTTGCCATGTGTAGTCCGCATCTACACACTATGCGATATGGCTACTCACACTTTTGCTTATGACTCGATCTAACATTTAAAGTTAAGTCACTAATAAACTATTCACATATGATTGATTTGAACATTAATGAACGTGATTCGGATGGACTAAATGAATTGCGTTGGCACCTTTAATGCATAAATGCCACAATAATTATATATATATATATATATATATATATATATATATATATATATATATATATATTTCAATGGCGAATATATCTTTCTAACCTGATTTAGCAGAGGCTGTAACGGAACCATGAGACGTCACAGAACGGTATGTGGTGTAGGGTTACATTAGTGTATCTAATTCGTCGGACTAAGTGTAAATGAACAATTTTCTTGTCTAACAAACTTGATAATATTGTGAACTACTATAGTTTTCTATTAACATGCATGACATATATTTACGTTTTCGCCGATTTCTGTCTCGTCGCCACCAGGTAGGATGTCCAGGTCTGGTCTGAGTGCGCATGCGTCAATGACCTTCTGGTATCGTGATTCTCTCAAGCCTTTGCTGAAGAGGATGTTCTCCTTGACAGTTGCATTCTGGATCCATGCCTGCTGTGGCACGTAGGCCACAGACCCCTGCAACACGTAGATCACATAAACATGTTACGCACCGATCTCGATTCCCTCCCAGTCCCAATCGTCTGCGTGATCGGGATCCATTGTGAGTGTTTGCATAACGCGCCAACGTGACCCGATCGTCGGTAGAATCGTCGGTAATAAACATAATTTCCAAACAAGCAATTTCTTTACACAAATGCTTATGCAAACAACTCTATGAGCATATGAACAGGATATAAGATGTCATGGGAAATAAATTTGAAAACGCGATGGGGTGACCATATTAAGGCGATGTGGAATGACGACCTTTGACAAATAGAGACCTACTCACTCTGACATTGACGTGACCTTCCACGAGTTCCATCTCTCCGAGGAGTGCAGAGATGAGGGAAGATTTCCCCGAGCCGACTTGACCGACGACGGCCACCAGACTCCCCTCTGGCACCTTCAGATTGATGCTGTAAAGGGAGACGTAAACATACTACCTAAACACTGAAGATATTCGATAAACATTGGAGTAATCGCGGTCGAAACGATTGAGATAAATGTATACGTAGTCCGTTTTGCAAACATAAATGTGTATTTTGTTTTGTAATCAATAAATAAAAGGTCAGTAGTTACTGTTTGTTAAAACCTTACTTTATGAGAGTGGGCTTTTCGCTTCGGTTCCAGCTGAATACGCCTTCGTCGACTTTTAGGACTTCCTCTGAAATAAAAGGCGACAGGAGAATCCTTTCCAAACACGACATACTTCTAACGACAAAGAAATGACTGTATAATTGTATAATTGTAACCATATGCAAATGCAATGCACTAAAAACAACATGATACACACCAGAGCATGTTGTACGTGAGATCCAGGTAATATGAACGTTTTCTCGTTCCTTGTTTTATTATGGATCTAGAATAGACGGTAGAAGATAGTATTGTGGTATGCGGCGACTGCGAACTTTGGATTGACACTAACCTGTCATCTGGTCGTGACTCACGCTGTCCTCGTCCAGTTCTTCGCTCCTCAAGAACTTGTTGATACGACCAATGGACACAGCTGCCTGGAAGCGACATCAACACGATGGACAGACATGCATCGCCTCTCGAAACTAAAGAAAATGTATACGCCTGGCCAACCACGTTGAATGTAACATATCAAATTGTTTTGGATATGATTGTTAGAATGGCACGTTTCAATGTGCACGTGTGCGTGTGTGCGTGGGCGCGTTTGCGTGTGAGCGTGTGTGTGTGTGTGTGTGTGTGTGTCTGTGTGTGAGTGTGTGTGTGTATACGCATTAAATATAATAAACTACATGTGAATACCTGGACACTATAAGAAAGCGTTGGCGGCAGCAAGGACATAGGGATTTTCATGATATTGAAGAGGGTCAGCGACACAAAAACTTTGTTAGCGTCGAGCACGTTCCCCGGGGAAGACAGCACGTACACGGAGAACGACCCGAGAGCCACCTGTTGACAGATAATGCAGATCAACAGGATACATAGCAATGTAATGTGGGCTTTTAGTTGTGGTGATATTAAAAATAAATATACTGTACAATGGACAAGACGGAATTAGTTTCCTTTTATACTTTGAAAACAGAAATACACAGTTTCAACAATGGCAACGTCACACCCTACAGAAATATACGATTAGTGGCAAAAGAACAATATAATTCTCACTGCACTCAGTTGTAACTTTACCAGATACTTCACAAAAAAAGACATTTGTTTACGTTAAACATGTACATGTGAGCCAGAGAGAATAGCTTTGTTTTTTGCACTCTGGGTGGTCAATGTGGTTGTCAAGTGTTCACGACGATTGGGGCCATGAACCAACTGGTGGCATTATCTACTGTCATAAACGATATGTGACGCTCACGAGATATGGGGCCATAAACCAACAAATGGCGCTGCCTGCTTGCATGAACGCCGCTGTCTGCAGCACCTGTAATTCATTATTCCGCTTTTCGAGGATTCGATCTCTGAATGGTTCTTCCCACGCGTACAGCTTCAATGCCTACAACACGTCGAGGTGTGGCTAGTTGCCAACTGGATCCACATATACGTTGTTAATTTATTATTAAATGTAAGCGTGCAAGTATATATCTTTATAATAACACAGTTCGTATTAACATATCCAACAATTTAAATACCTGTGGAAACTTTCGCGTTGTTTCCTAGAAGCTTCTTCAGTGCGGCTGATGTCCTGGCAATAATAAGGCAGACAATAAGAAAAAGGGATCATAAGCCAGGTTTTCATCCCACACTTGGACGGTTGGTCGGGTACTGAAGAATTACGGGTGGTCGCAGCCATGCGTCTGCAAACAGCTCTCAGTCGTCCGTTGATACACACAAAGGATAAAGTAGAACCGAACGAACAATGGGAACTAATGTACTAACTCCCATGTAAGAGTCGTTGTGCGACCTACGTAGAAGAGACGGTGGTTATCTAATACCATACAAGAAAGAGCATCGCCATGCGTACACTTCACGAGTAGTGAAGAGAAAAGGCCACAGTCCACCATCAACAAGTCAACCCTCACAGACCACACAACCATATAATAGACTGGGAAGGAGCAAACGTGGTAGACAGGGAGTCTCACAGATAGAGAACACGCGTGAATAAAACGGTCTGGATAGGGTAAACAGAGTCAGCGACAATGGGAATTAGAGGAACTACGAGCTTCCACGCGTCTACGGTGACGTCATTCCTACCTGGACGTCAGTCAAACTGAATACCCTTGGAAAGACGGCGAAAATCTACATGTATCTATACAATACAATACAATAAAACACAATACAATATCAAATACTTCTACTGCGCTACAATAACTCCGGGAGACCCAAGCTCGGCATACTATTGGATATGGTAGTAGGAACAGTGTTACTATGATACTGGTGCTACCACTTAGGGGGCACAATTAATAACGATAATATTAATAACGAAATATATATACATATATATATATATATATATATATATATATATATATATATATATATATATATATATATATATATATATATATATATATATATATATATATATATATATATATATATATATATATATATACGCATTTTCGTTATTTTAACCATCCTTTTTCAGTATATAGCCAAATTTACAATCAGAATATATATCATATAATTTATATCTTAAAAATTATTTTCATTGACCGAGACCAAAATGTTATATTTTATATATTATATTCGTTTTTTCGGTTTGCTATGCATATCCGCCATGCATTTGAAGATACGAGCATCACTTCGTACAGACATTTCACGAAGACCCGGAAAAGTTGATTCACAACATGGTTTCTTACAAATATTTTTAAAGTAAACGTTTTCCCATTCACATAGAAAAAATTAAGAGGTTTTCCGTTAGTGAAATAACTATATTTCCACACTATGACTGCCTTGTTTTTTAACATATATAATTAATTAATTCCACGCTCAATAGAGAAACATGTCCACACCTTTATACCGTTGAGTACTTCGTTCATTAGTTTTATTCTTCCGTCTTTGCATTTCATTTGCTTCACCTTGCAGACATAAGGAAACATTTATTGGATTACTGAAATACCAAAGTCTTATATTAGTGTAATTAGTCACAACTATAATCCGCTTATACACAAGACCTAAACATATTTCCATTGACTGCTAGGACGAGGCTTCTGATGTCAACTCTTCACGGTTCTTTATTACTCCTGATGCCCTCTGGTTGTTAATATGCTTTAGTCTTACTTCTACCTTCCTTTAAATACCAAGACAATATTTCCGTCAATATATTGATATACATACACGTGTTTAAGTTCAATGTATTCATCTCGTATTATGCAGGATTATAATGTTGTCATGTTGTTATTTATATTATACTGATGTAATTGGACCCATTTGGAAAAAGAAGAGTTGTGGTTACCTGTAGTTTGCGCGTCTTCTGTGCAATTACGGCATTGACGGGAATCATGAGCAGTATGAGTAGAAGTCCTGCGAGAACGGAAGGTCCGAGCTGCTGCCACAGGAAGTACATGCACAGACCAATGGTGAGGGGAGCCGACCAGAGCAGGTGCAGAAAGATAGGAGCTTCCTGAAACTTCTGCGAATCGACAGACATCAGGTTGACGATTTCGCCAACGCTGGTTTCTCGGCGGGCGGAAGTACTCAGTCGCAGGGCCTGTCGGGAAATAGTTTCGCACTCGGAAGATAATAACAGACACACCTGCATTATTGAATTTCGATAAAGTGTAAATATATGACCACTAATGTTTACATTGTTTGGAACTTGGAAACTGTATGGTAATGGTTCCAAAACTAAGGTAATAATAATTTCAAGCGAATACACATAACATTGTAAAATTTTAATTTGACAATAAGCTGGATATTGACGATAATTATCCATCAAGGCATTAAGTTTAATGGTAGATTTTCTAAAGCAATTATACATTTATAACATATGATGAGGCAAACCGAGCAGTGTCTTAATTAATGTATTAAGTTAAGAGACTAAAGCTTCACGATGACATTCAGTTTGAATATGTTATTATCTTATTTACCCAATTTGGCTATGTGGAAGGGAAATATGGATTTTGAAAATATTAAGGAAATTGAAAACATAATGGGGTTGATGTGAGCACTACACCACATACTAGCATACTACACCACATACTACACCACATACTAGCATGTTTTATGGGGAACTTGGACAATTACCATTATTTGTATAAAAAAAATACTAGATTATGGTAGACAATTAATTTAAACTGTCTTGTTCTCTGCATACATTATTCAGTGGCGTATCTAGGGTCTCGAAAAGGGGAGGCCAAAGGGGGAGGCCAAAGGGGGAGGCCAAAGGGGGAGGCCAAAGGGAGGCCAAAGGGGAGGCCAAAGGGGAGGCCAAAGGGGAGGCCAAAGGGGGAGGCGAAAGGAGGAGGCCAAAGGGGGAGGCCAAAGGGGGAGGCCAAAGGGAGGCCAAAGGGGGAGGCCAAAGGGGGAGGCCAAAGGGGGAGGCTAAAGGGGGAGGCCAAAGGGGAGGCCAAAGGGGGAGGCCAAAGGGGGAGACCAAAGGGGGTCAAGCTTAATCACCCATCAGTGCTTTCCGTACTGGCACAACATATTACACACGAATGCAAAAAAAATGAAAATGGTAAGTAATGTCAAATGGGGGCCGTGGCCCATTGTCCCGTAAATACGCCATTGAAATTATTATATTAATTATCTGTTAATAATAACTTTTATTCACCTAGGATTAGACTTATTAAATACATCTTAAATAGCACTGGCTAATCTAACTTGTGGTTAAATAAAAAATACCGAATGATAAATGGCTTAAAGGTGTGTTCAATTTAAAACTTTCTGATATTTCTAATAGTGATGGGTGTACAACATACAGTAAAGATAAACAATTAAAATGGAGAATAGTTGCTAATTTACCATCAACTTTCTACTTTGTACAGACGTTTGTGTGAATTTCGTACGTGTAATCATCGACTGCCGCTTCAGGCAGGTATAATGGAATCGACAGACGATATACATTTAATAATTTATGTCATTTTAACGATATCAGGATTCGGGAATTAATTTCACCAGTTGCTTAAATGTCCCTTTTTCAAGAAACAAGAACAACGTTGATTTAAATATATAATTTTTTTGACCAGATACTTTACAATGGATGTTTAATTGGTCAAGTCGTGCGTGGAAAAATAAAAAAATCGTACAGGAGATTATGAACAGTCTTAAGTAATGTACAACGAAAATTAACAACAGGGTGCAAGAATGGAACAAAAGCAGGCAAACAAAATGGCTTTGACGTACTTTTCGATATATCACCCCGACAATGGCTGTGCGCAAGCGCATGCCGGTTACGAAACACACATGCAAATGATTCTGGTCCAATATTGTGCGCGTGCAAGACATGATGAACATGGCGGCGATGTACGCATATCCTCGCCATACCAACGGATCTTTCGAGCCGATGAAAGTTATCAACAAGCTGCAACCATCGTAAAAAGATATGCTAAAATATATAACAATTATAATTAAGACGGTGAATTACAGAAGGAGAAATCTGGCCACACGGTGCACGCAATATAATTACACACGCACGCACGCACGCACGCACGCACGCAGGATGGGATAGAGTTAGGGGAGCAGGAAATGAGGGACATGTTGGACTGTAATTACCTTACAATATGTAATTTAGTGACGAGCATATTAACAGAATCCAACAGCTCTGTGTGTTGGTGTCATAGGAGAGACTAACCACACAAACATCTTCGGTAAACGTTCGTTAAACTATCGCATAGCATTAAAGTAAAATATGTGCATGTGAATGTAGTAAAGATAATGGCAGAACTTCGGAGACAAATACATACAAAATTAATGACAACAAACAAAAAAACGTAGAAGAATAACAATTAACAAAGGGTCAATATCACAAGCGGTGGGTTATGTTGATTTAATACTTACTTTAGTATCTGGGGTAAGATTAGTGTAATTAGATCGTAGCATAATTTGAAGACACCTCCCAGAGCGAAGTAGCCGCCGAAGGCGCGGACAATGGCTCTCGAGATGGACGGAGGTCTTGGCGGTTTACTCGGTGCAGGGAAAGACGACGTGGGTTGCTTCGGAGGGAGAGAGTCAAGAGAATGGAAGTATTTTTCGGGTCTTTCTTCATCTTCTACATTTCCGAGATGCACTTCATTCAGGACTGTACCTTTATTGACCACTTCATTCAGGACTGTACCTTTATTGACCATTCTGATAGAAAGAGACCAAAAAACCCCGATATATTATAATGGCGTTTACATTACAATGTTATTATGATCACAATTTTACGGGGATTGCGATTATCGTATCCGTTTTTTAGTATGACTGCGTGCATGATTGTCTGCAGAGGTGTGACGATAATCGCAAATATATATGAATACAATATATGTATGTGTGTATGTATGCATGTGTGTATGTGTGTATGTATGTATGTATGTATGTATATATGTATATATGTATATATATATATATATATATATATATATATATATATATATATATATATATATATATATATATATATATATATAGATATATATATATATATATATAATATATATATATATATATATATATATATATATAATATATGTATATATATAATATATATATATATGTGTGTGTGTGTGTGTGTGTGTGTGTGTGTGTGTGTGTGTGTGTGTGTGTGTGTGTGTGTGTGTGTGTGTGTGTGTGTGTGTGTGTGTGTGTGTGTGTGTGTGTGTGTGTGTGTGTGTGTGTGTGTGTGTGTGTGTGTGTGTGTGCGTTAACACACTGCACCATTCAACAGGACTGAACAAGATTGCGCCACATGTTGGGTCAACAACCATCAATACACGGCAGCGGTGCTCGTAGTGGAAATACCGAGAACCACGCCCTAAACGGGAAAACATGATTTATTGTAACTTAGATACGCTGATATTTCAACTGAAAAGGTTTGTGTATGCGACTAAATGCTCGACACGCCTATCCGCGCATTCTATGCATTACAATATATATGTATATAAAGCAAACGTTGTCTTACTTCCATTTCGTTTCCTTCACTTCTTTCTTCCACTCGTGTTCGAAACTCGTCACGACTTCATCACACTTGTCTTCTGGCTTCAGGTCCAACAGATCATCGGCGGTGAGGTCACGACGGTACCCTCTCACCAACATGCTGCGAACACAGCGTTGACAACTCACAGCAAGTATCGCTGCTTCTTTGTCCGTTGCAACGTTGTAGTCATTATGCACAATCGTTCACCGGTAACGAATTAATTTAGCAAAATTATGTTTTTTAAAGGAAGGTGCTTTTACGTTAAACTTCTCAGCTGTCAAAATTAAGACAAATAACAATAAAGGGCTTACTTCGTGATCCACAGAAAGAGCAGCCGTAGCCAGAACGGTGCAGTTATGTCAGGACAGACTTTCTGGAAAGAGAAAACACATTTAAATAGACTACAAATATCGTGTGTTCAAAAAGATTTTGAATGTGTATGTTTCAGCGTACATTCACTAATCTGTTATAAACAACTACGTCTTATAAGAGATTTCGTTTGATTCATGAAAGAAAAAAATGTTGAAGAATAAAAAAACTACAGCAATTTACATATTTTAAGGCAGCATAGAAGGTGGTACAAACCTGAAAATAAAAAGGTATTGTGTTCAAATGCTGGGAAACGTACTTTGAGATGCATCTTAATACAAGCAGCCAAGATCAATGGGAACAATTGAAGATATTCTAGATATCATCACTGGATCAGTTGGACACCTCTTCTTCTGAAACCCAGACACTATTCCTTTATCTTGCTAATAGCAATTTTTGGTGCGATCACAGGAGACACATAATCTTGACGTTTTCGAGATGCTATGTCTAGGAGCTGTCAGATAAAATAATCAGATCAGATGTTATACGTTTCTTTCACCCCTGAATCAATCACTGATATAGTCAGACACAGGCGTATTGCTGTGTGAGAAAATATGTACAGAACGTCACCAGAACAGATTTCTAGGGACACCTGAAAGGAGGAATTTCACTGAAGAGGTGTAGTGACGAAATCACTGTTAACGGCAGAACGATGCCCGGTAAGCAGAACAGAAAGGAGTGGTGCGACCTTCCGGGTGACAGCGATGTGGGAGACAAAATGTGGGACACCGTAAGTTTTCACCTACCTCTATTTCGGAAGAATCAAAGAACTCGTGCTGGTCCCGGAGCGGCAGCAGGAGCGGTTCCTTCTTCCTGTCAGGACGACGGAACTCGGGGCGGGCGGCGACGTCGGAGAACAAAGACAACAACAGTTGCAGGAACGCGAGGCCGTAGGAGACGTAGAAGGCGACGATGTGGAACACATCTTCAGCTGCCTGAAATGCAATGTTCAATATAGCGTTAGTTAAAAACCACATTTCCATGAATCGTTTGGATCGTCTACTAAGAATATCTGAACAATAACTTACATGCATTTTGCTAGCCATATGAAGGGTGTGATGAATCGTATACAACTTAAACATAGTTCATTTAATATGCATAATTATTGGTATCGCAATATTTGAAGGTGTCTAATTCGATGTGTCATCTTATTAATAAAAGTAGTTATAGTCCCAATGACACAGGAAGTAAGAATATTGCTAAAGCAAATACAAATGCATTGATAACGCAAATGTGAATATTTGAAATGACTCAAATGCAAGTGCAAATACAAATGCACCCATACATAATTGTATAATACATAACATAATTTATGAATATTTATATAAATGCAAATGCTGTTGAATAAACAATTAGAAATTAATGTGAGTAATTAATGTGAGTGAATATACACCAAACATCAAAAAGTTCGTTCCAAACTGTATCACTGCATGTAAATGCAAAATTACATTTTCGAAAGCCAATTATACCCAAGCTAAGCCCAAATGTTAATCTGTAACCGTGCCAGTACACACCGCTCACCTGTTCGGCATTCTGCAGACGCATTATATTGGACCGGAATGGTACAACACCAAGAAACGATAACAACATCCAGTAGAAAAATAGAACTCCGCCAGAAATGACACCTTTGCGGAATTCGTAATGTGTGAGGAACGTGGCCAGCATCTGGAACATAAAACACACGACGTGTTATTTGTTCGTATTTTTTAAGACAAACCATACTATTATTGCAACGTATCAATGTTTTTGATTTTAATCGAGGGTTAGGGAAGGTTTACGAACATTGTAATATTCTTTTTTAAGAATGTGGACGGAAACTAAAAATCGTGTTTTGTCAGGCATTGTTTACTTATTGCTCACATTTGAAATATGCCTATGATAAATATAGTTCGCTGAATGTACGTTTAGTGAACAAAGACGTGTACGCACCATTGAGACAAAGTAAACGGCCGGTGTGACGTATTGTGCTAGGACAAGTTCGTTGCCCGACGCGCCGTCCCATATTGTCTTGACGACACTCGACAGTGACACGACACAAAGACACACTCCGAGAAACTACAAACACAAACAGGGTTGCTGGTATATGATATGTTTATCAATACGTAATGTAATTGTCATACGTAACATGTTGTCAACATATATATGTTTTGCAACACGGTTATCAATACGTAATTGCATTGTCAACACATCACTGTGTTGTGAACACGCATTAGTTTTGACAACTTTTCAATATAGCCAGTACAAATATATATGCGTCTTTGCGCATATGCAAAGATACACGCACTCACGCACGCACACACGCACGCGGCTGAACTCACGAGTTTGACGGCGTTACGAAGGCTCGTGTCCGCCCAACGACTGCAGGTGGGCCGGGTCGCCAACGCCGGTACGTAGAAGAGCGAGCATAGCCAGAGGTAGGCGCACGGAAGCCACGCGAGCACCGTCGACTGGAAACAGCGGGTCAGGTCCGGGTTTGTCGTGTTCACCGAGACACTGTCGCTCTACAAGCGCACACCGAACACATTCATCGTGTAATTTGATTATCGATTTTCTAAGAGCATGGATTTGTGAACCATGATATGAAAGCGGGACATATTGCAGTTGGTGACACAGTAAAGAAGCTCGGAATGCTGTTACTGTTCTGAACTAACTGTGCATGCTCATTGTTCTTAGAATGCACTGAGGCGTGTTTGAAGTGCATCCACTTGCGCGTCAAAAGCGTTTAGCGTTTGGATCAATCCCTGAATGTGACCCGTTGTTCTCTGTGATGAATCTCCATCGTTGACAATTGAATCTACGTCACTATTTTGTTTGTCTTTACTGGGGAACATAACATCTAGATCCTTTGTCGGAGATACTGAATCCAAGGAACCAGAAGTCCGCAGCATATGTGTATGATGCGACCCGGCGATCTATATAGTGAGGGAAAGTAGTTGTGGCCAGATCAGCAAGAGTTTTGTGGTTAAAACAGTGTAGACAATCATTTTATTGGCTACGTATGTGCAGGTGTGTTATACTCAGGAGCTACTCCTAGTGTACAGGCTTAATAATAATAACGTAAATGGAAGGTGTCGATTACTCTGTGCTTTGTATATCTGGCGACACCCATCACGGCTAAACTAATTGGTAACATAAGTCAGGGTCAATTGTCAATGTAAAAGGTTTGTTGTTCAGGCTTTTAAATTCTACAAAGGGTGCTTGGACCAACTACACCCAACTAAGGCGTGTGAACCAACCATTTGGCCCTAGTAAGAACGTAGAGATGTGTGTTGGATTATTGAACGTTAGGCAGTGATCAGTGCTTCGATACAGAAACAGGGGTTTATTATCTAAATACAGTTAGTCCTGCACCAAGAGTTCATCCATGTCAGACGGGCACGCGCACTGTATAGACAACACGCACACATGCACACACGCACGCATGCACTCACGCACGCAATTTCGCACAAGTTACCCAGTAAGCGGTTTCTTCGGAAGATTTTCTACACACCGAGTTCCACCATATTATGGTTGACACCTTCCTTCCGGTTATGTCAACATGTCCCAGTCTGACTCTGTGGTGCCACCAGTTCAATGTCGGTGAACCGATAGAATCTGTGTTCAGTTGGCGTTCAATCGCGTTTCAATGGACAAAGCATCACACATAGTCTAGTCATTTTAGGTTTAGGCCGAGCGAAAATAAACCGGCCTACCACTTTTTGCATGTTAGGCAGTATCTACGTTTTAATGCGGCGTTCGTTCGGTGTCACGAAGTAACTTATGCGGACGTTTGGGATAAATTACGTAGCTTGTGACCATCGTAGAAAATACGCATATCGTTGTGAACAGTTGTATGTAACTACGAACCAACCTTTGTACGAAGGATCACACCCCCGGTGAATGGGCCCCCGAACAGGCCTACAACATGTCAGTCTCTGGTGCATGCAAAACTGACGGAGATACGAGGGAACAAACAAACATATATTTGAATAGAACTGTAATAGTTACATTCAATGTATGTCAATGAAAGTTGGCGCATTGGTGGATTTTGAGTCATAGCATTTAAAATTCCCATTTTAAGTGTTATGTATTGATGCAAAGTAAAATACCCGTTGTCACACATAAGTCTATAAATGTCTTACCTGGACGGAAACAATTTCAGGCAATAAACCAGTTCAATAAACCTTACACGTAACAGTTATTAATACAATAACAATGCAAGACATTATACAACACCATCATCATGCAGAACCACAACGTGGCCTGATAACATCTGTGATTTCTTCTTCTTTGACAGAGCAGCCTGTCTAATGCAGTGTCTGTTGTAAGTTCTGATAAATTACCAACACGAAATAAGCTAAATACTAAAATTGTGCCGTT
Organism: Lamellibrachia columna; assembly: GCA_963662155.1. NCBI lineage: Eukaryota > Metazoa > Annelida > Polychaeta > Sabellida > Siboglinidae > Lamellibrachia > Lamellibrachia columna. Next base: position 26,661,080 of record OY759266.1, on the reverse strand, counting down.
TAAATAGGTACTCCATACACAACAATGTCAATTACGTCTCGTTTACTTCAAAAGATTTATGTCTGAGAATGTTAACGTGGGTATGCTACTGCTTTATTTTGTTGCATCCAATTACCCATTAGTGTGGGCTTTGACAAACAACAAACACTCTACTGTAGGACTCTCGACACAGATGTCATTGTAATGTTTGTGTGGGGATCAAGACGCCGTGAAGCCCAGGCGTTTTATTACCTGTTTGCCTCGTTGCTGGTAAAAAAAAAACGTCAACAGGCATTAACGTTCGTTCCGTCACGACTGCGTAAAGACGCCAATAAACAAAGCACCCTGGTGAGTGGGTCTCTTCGATGGAATGTCGAAATTAAGGACATAGGAGGCCGGCGACGTCGGTGCGAACAGAATTAGACGTTTTTGTTGTTGAACAATCTATCACAGTTACGGGACGACCTCAAAATTCCAAAAGAAGAATTACAGTGCATTACCAACAACATACGAATAAAGATTCCATAGTTTATTCACTACACCCCATCTTCATTAACCAGAGGTGCTACTTTATTATTGCCCGCCCGCCCGCCCGCCCGCCCGCCCGCCCGCCCGCCCGCCCGCCCGCCCGCCCGCCCGCCCGCCCGCCCGCCCGCCCGCCCGCCCGCCCGCCCGCCCGCCCGCCCGCCCGCCCGCATAAACATAATCATAGAATGTTAAAGTGGGTACGCTCCTGCTTTATTTGGTTGCATCCAATTATCCATTAGCGTGGGCTTTCACACAATAAACGCTCTACGACAAGACGCTCGACACAGACGCCATTGCAATGTTTGTTTAGCGATCAAGACGCCGTGAAGCTGCGGCGTTCAACGACCCTGGTGCATTATTGTTACTTTACACGGCGACTGGTGCAACAGCTGCTACAACATGTTATGCTTGATGGTGTAACTGTGCCTGGAATCCTGCTGGACAGGGCCGTATATATGGGCGAGTCACCCAGTAAACGAGCTTTCTGCAATTCCAGTATCATAACAATGACTCGATTAGACATCCTTTATGCAAAGATAACTTCTCTTAGCCAAATACACACGAACATATTTTAGTCCATCTCTTAACATCTGCACTATATTTTGTATAATGGGCTTCCATAATTTATATCGAGTTTACATAGTATATCATGTCATTGTATTTATTTTCGCCAGTCATTTTATTATTTTATCGTGTGTATCGTATACGTGTGTATCTTCTCCTGCAATAAAAATACTCAACACGCATTATGTATTCATTCCGTTACAACTGCGCCAAGACGCCAATAAACATCCCCCCTTCCCAACAGATTCCATACATATTCTATTGTATCTCAACACTCGTCAACCAGGATTGACATTTTATTATCGCCCTTGGTGAATCCACCCGAACAAACATGGAAATTGAACATAATCCCAGTTGCAGCAGTAACCAATGAAATGTTTAACAAGATTTAACAAGATTGCCATCCCAAACAACAAGTTGCAGATGGAAATTGGAAGGAAGCCATTGGCTTATCGAGAGTCCAACAATTTTCTCATCTATGTGTAGCCCGCCCTGATCAGATAGCTGTCAATTCTATTTTTAAACATATTCACACTACTAGCATTAACACAATCATTTGGCAGTTTGTTCCATTCATTTATCACCCCCTGTGAGAAAGAGTATTTTCTCATGTTCAACCTACACTGTTCCTTAAGTAATGCTGCTTTGTGTCCTCTTGTTCTACTACCTTCTTTAAGTTTGAAGAACATATTCCTATCAACATCCTCATAACCGTTCACTATTTTAAACACTTCTATTTGGTCTCCTCTTAGTCTCCTTGTCTCTAGTGTTGTCAAACCACATTGTAATAAGCGGCTTTCGTAACTAAGGTCTTTCAATTCTGGAATCATTTTAGTTGCTCTTCGTTGTTTTCTTTCTAGCTTGTCTATGTCCTTTTTACGATATGGTCTCCATGCTTGAATACAATATTCCAAATGTGGTCTAACTATTGCTTTGTACAGGGGTACAATTTCCTTTCGAAGCAGCAATCCGATATTGCTATGAAACTTTCATGTCAGCACTAAATGTTACTCCTGAGTACTTTTCTTGTGTGGTTCTACCTAGCACAGCATTCCCAATTTTATATTCTTTGTCCATATTTCCATGTCCTATGTGTATGCATTTACACTTCCCAAAATTGAATAACATTTGCCATTTTTCTGACCATTTAACTAACTTATCTAGTTCATCCTGTAAACTTTGTTTATCTGTAACATTAGTAACCTTTCTGAATACTTTTGTATCATCTGCAAATGTCAGTACTTTGCTAGATATGTCATCTTCCAAATCATTTATATATATATATATATATATATATATATATATATATATATAGTATAGGGCCTAATACTGATCCCTGTGGTACCCCACTCAGAACAGATTTCCATTTTGAAACCTCACCATCTACTATTACTCTCTGAGTTCTGTGTGTAAGCCACTCTTGTATCGTGTTGATGACATCATTACCTATACCATGGGCTTTTAGTTTAAGTAACAATCTTTTATGTGGCACTTTATCAAAGCTTTCTGAAAATCTAAGTAGACAACATCCACTGGTGACCCGTCATCTACCCACTTTGTAATTTCTTCAAAAAACATAAGAGATTGGTTAGACATGACCTTGCTTTTAGAAACCCGTGTTGAGATGTATTTATTACTTTATGTTTTACAAGGAATTCCACCATGTGGTCTCTAATTAATGTTTCGAGTAATTTACATACGACTGATGTTAAACTCACTGGTCTGTAATTTTCTGGCTTGTTCCTTGGTCCCTTCTTAAACAGCGGCGTAATGTTTGCTTCTTTCCATTCTGAAGGACTAATCCCTTCTTCTAGTGACAAGTTAAACAATTTTGTAAGTGGCGTACTAATTTGCTCAACAATTTCCTTAAGCAGTTTTGGTGGTATCCCATCAACTCCCGGTGATTTAGTATCTTTCAACTTCTTAATTTTCGTTGCTATCATTTCAGGAGTTACAAATAACTGCCCTAAATGTTCTGATTTACTGTCCTCAAATTTAGTAAATTGAACTGGAATTGAGCTGATGTCTTCTGTGGTAAAAATTCAGCTGAAATACTCACTCAGGACCTCTGCCATTTGAAACCCGTCTGAAATTATGTTTCCACTGTTGTTTTCGAGTGGTCCGACCTTATCTCGAACTTTATGTTTACTCCTTACATAAGCATAGAAACTCTTGCTGTAATTTTTTATATTACCTGCCAATTTTTATTCAAAGGTTCTTTTATATTTTCTAATTTCAGTTGTAGCTAGGTTAAGTGCCTCTTTGTAATTTGCATAGTCTTCGTCATTTCTGGTGCGCCTATAAACCCTCCACTTAGTTTGCTTAAACATTATTCTTCTAATAGCCTCTTCTGATTTTACATTGATGTCAAAATGTATTTGCTTGTGGTCACTGTTACCCAATGGTTCATGTATTTTTACATTGTCCACTAATTCTTTTTGTGATAACAAAACTATATCTAATACATTATCTCCCCTGGTTTGTTTCTAGCACATGCTGAATAAGGAAGCTATCCTGAATTAAAAATAGAAATTGTTGGTCCTCACCCCCTGTACTCTCTAGAGATTTCCATTGTATGTGTCCATGGTTAAAATCTCCCATTATGATACATTCCCCTTTACTAACTTCCTTTATAGCATTTTGTATTTTTGTGTTATCCTCTTCGTTTATGCTTGGACTTCGGTAAACTAATCCAATAGTTTTGAATCTCCTTAAACTATTTTGCACCAGACAGCTTCATCGTAATCTGCTTCCCTTTCTAATTTAATTCATAAGCCTGAATAGATTCTTTAGCATATAAAATAACTCCCCCACTCCTTCTTCCTATTCGATCTCTCCTAAACATTACGTATCCTGTCAATCCTAATTCAGCTTTGTTTACTAACGTTTCAATCGCACACATCCAGCACAGTCGTTTAGTGGTCGACAAGTAGCGGTTTATCTAGCAAGTAATCTTCAGTAAACGTTGAATATTTCGAATCGCAACTGTGCTAAAAAATGTTTTATTTCCCTGGTGTTAAAGAAACACACACATCACACGACAAGTGTTGCGTATTGGCTAAACTTAGCATATTGGCTAATGGTAATATTTTTGATGAAACAATAATACCCACATGACGTCGAAGAACACACAAACCACAGCTTAAAAGTAAATAATATCCTACTATTTAAGTTGCACTTTCTCAAAACCCAACCTACACTGTTCTACTAACGTTGCTTTGTGTCGTCTAGTTCTACTACCAACTATATGTTTGAAGTAGCTAGTTATATCAATATCTTCATAATCATGAACTATTTAAAACACTTTTATTTCGTCTCTTTTAATGTTCTTGTAACGTAAACACCTTTGTGTTAACATATAAATGCTGTTTGCACATTGTTTGCTAGAGTGTGAGTCACTAGTTGATGACGAAGGGACACGGTGTATGCGCAGTAGCAATTGACCAATAATACTAATAATATCTAAAAATATTTATATTGCGCTAAAATCCTGTTGAAATCCTGGCTCTGCAGCGCACCCAAACAAAAGGGTTTAAGCAGTTCATAATTGATAAGCAGTTCCATTTTAAACAGTTGGATTGGTACTCTGGGGAGCTATGGAAGATAAGCAAGTTTAAACAGGTGGGTTGTTAGTTCATGGTGAAATGCTATTATATTTCTTACATACTTAACGCTAAAAAAGAGTGAGTTCCACAGAGTCAGTGCAGCAACTGAAAAAGATCAAATTCTGACATTTGTCTTAACACTCGGAACAAAAAATAGATTATAATTAGATGATCGAAGCCGTCTTGGGTGTCTTGCAGGAGTGAGCAGTGAATGTCAATATGCTGGTTGCTTGGATGAAAGTGCTTGATAGGTAACTGTACAGATCTTAAAATAATGCGATATCGGAGAGGGAACCAATGCAATGACTTTAGAAGTAGTACTAAGTGAGAGAAACGAAGAGACCGGGTAACTACCCTTGTCAAACAAGTTTCAAGATGTCTTTGAGAGCAATATTATGATAAAGGGAATTGCAATAGTCAAGTCTACTGCTAACAAGAGCAGTTGCAATAGTTATGGCAACAGATGGACAATCTCTATAAGACACTACATCAAATAACGGTCATCACCGTGTATCTTGTTGTAGACCCTAAAACGACTACACGTACAGCTGTTTTGTCTGACTTTGTCTGATTCGTGCCTTTACCATGTCGTAGAAGATGATGTCAGACTAGATTCGGGTATTTGGCAATGCCGTAGCAGATGATCTCAGACTAGACCCGCGTCTTTGGCTACGCCGTAGAAGATTATCTCAGATTAAACCCGTGTCTTTGGTCATGCCATAGAAGATGTTGTCATGCTAGAATAGCTGGCCGTTCGATATCACGTGTGGTCATGGTGACGCGTAGGTCAAGTGTAAGCCAGATAAGGGCGCGTCATCTAACATAACAAACGTGTCATCTTGGATTTAAATGCTGAATATCTAGATATCTCAAAATATGCTCTTTGATGAGATGTAGGGCCTATATGTTGGAAATATAGTAATATAGTTTGTTTGCAGTTAGCCTCTTCCAAGAACGTCCTAGCAGCCAGGCTGGTTACTTGGACTAGTGATGTAGAGGTAATAGGCATGATAGAGTCTGGCAACATCATACTCGCTGAATATGCAGATTGTCTTCTTGTATTGTTTATAGTTGAGTGATTGAGTGACTGACTGCGTATTGGTAACTTACTTTATTTGGAACAGGGTAGTTTCTGGCTTTGCAATCAGCTGAATGCATATCGAAAGTCCCAGTAACCAGCACCTTTGTCCACACCCTCGTGTGTGTTGATTGTGGGCAGCAGGTAGATTAATTTACCTAATTACGTTCAAATGTGAAGTTAATTGAATATAATATGAGTTTGTCGGTTCATTGCTGTGTATTAAGCAAAACGTGTGTGTGTCCGTAAGATCGCTAAAAGCGCTTTAACACTTCACTCCTGGCATATATGTTTCTTCCAACACAAACTCGACTCGACTCGATTGGGAGTCATTCGGCCATGTTGCAACTACAGTGCGAAGACTTCTCGTTCACTAATTTATACAGATGATTGAAAAGGAGCAATGTGGAGTGAACGAAATTGCCCAAGCTTCGCACCGGCAGCGGGAGGATTCGAACCCGGGGTCTCTTGGTTGGGAATCCGATGTTCTAACTACTAATTCATCAAATAATGCACTTGAGCAATGTATACATTCAGGAACAATCACTGTAAGCACACAACATGTCTAATGTAAAATACACTTCAAAGAAAATGGACACCACAATTTAGAAGTACCTGCTTTAATACTACTAATATTGCATTTTAACAACCTGAAATTCACCCATGTACTCTTTATAGGGTCCTGGAACTGTAAGTAAATATATTTGTGTTCATATGTATCAATGCCGTGTGAACATTGTTTGCTAGACAGTGTGACAGCTGCTGTCAGACAATGTCCTCGCTTATCCTCCTTAGCTCCTCATTCAAGTTAGTGATTTAAATGTAATAACTCGATTAGATATTACTTAGTCATATAGCTTCGACGCACTGCTGTTCGGTTTCTCTGGGATTTCGGCGCAAAGGATGTTTGTCTTATTATATTGTTTTATTCACTACTGCAATTACACATAAGAATAGTTAACACATACCTGATATCATAATAGAACATTGTGTGTTAAAGAAATGTCCTCACCAGAGTGCTAGTTTTACAGCTAAACCAGGAAACCACTTTTTAGGAACTCTATGTACATTATGTTCCTAAAATGTCAATGTCAATGTAATATCATCTATTGTGTTGTGAAATAACATTAATCACACAATTGGAACATTTATATTTTATCCTTAGGATTTTGTGTGTACCCTTTACGTGAATGCGCCGAAGTCAATATGTCATCGGCGATACCATTGGCTGCCTGCCACTCTATGTTGGACACTGCAAAGATTGTTCTTTGTCACCCTGACACAACATGCTTAACATATGTTTGCCTTCTTTTGACACGTCAGGCTGAGAAGGGTCAATATGACGTCGGGAGATAAGGGAATGAACCAACACCAACGAAATAATTTAAAAAGCATTAATAAAATTCCATCCAAAGCAACTATGAAACCCAACTTGGCAAGTGGCCAACGAAGCAGTGGCAGCGTGTTATTATGGTAGCGTTCACCATTAATCTCAAACGTCAGCCGTGATCTCGGGTGTGTCAATTAAATTAATGATGTGACATATAAACCAATGTACATAACTAACGAAATCCCAGTCAGTTGTGATGCTGCGTGTGCCAATTTAAACTACAACTAGTTCTATTCTTGCCAATACGATATGGCCATGCTGGATCATTGAAAGTTAGGTAGTGATCAGTGTTTTTATGCAAAGACAAGGGTATATTTCCAGGACACAGTTTGTCTTGCAACAGTCCGTGGCAGACGGGCACGCGGACTGTAAAGTCAAACTGCACGCATGGACGCATGCACGCACCAACGACTTACCCAGAAAGCGTAGTCTACGGACGAGTTTCCACACACCGAGTTCCACCATATTATGGTCGACATCTTCGTTCCGGGTATGTCAACAGATCGTTCGTTATCATAGGTAGCATACGGAGTTCAGTTGGTGCGTGGTTTCAGCTACACACAGGCACACTCACGCAGACTGTGCGCTTTATCGACGAGAGCTGGATATCACATGTCCCAGTCTGACCCAGTGACGCCACCAGTTCAATGTCAGTGAACCGATAGAATCTGTGTTCAGTCGGCGTTCGCTCGCGTTTCAATGGGCAACACGTCACCCACAGTATAGTCAATTTAGGTTTAGGCCGAGCGAAAAAAACTCAGCTGATTGCACATCGAGAGTACCAGTAACCAGCACATTTGTCCACACCCTCGTGTGTGTTGACTGTGGGCAGCAGGTAGATTAATTTACCCAATTACGTTGAAATGTGAAGTTTATTTGATATATGAGTTTGTTGGTTCATTGCTGTTTAATAACCAAAACGTGTCCGTAGGATCGCCAAAAGCGCTTTAATACTTCACCCCTCGGCATATATGTTCCTTTGATGATTTTCCCCAGAAATGGGATGTCCTGCCTCTTTTTTCAAGGACTTTGCTGCTGTATCTCTTGTTTGTACTGCCGCGACAGACAACTTGGAAGTGACCGTGTTTTCCACACGTACAACATATTTAGCTGGACATCTTTGTCTGTCATGCGCTGGTTGATGGCGGCACCATTGACAGCTACTCTTCGTGTCGCTGATGCGTGTTTAGCTTCGTTTTGTTTGTTTTGCTCTATCTTCTGGGGACTACTTTATCAGCCGGTCTGACATGATCGATTTCGCGTGCACTGGAGGGCGTGCTTACTCTGACAACGTCTCTATCTAGCTTGGTGCCTCCGCCTGGCGGATAATCTGGACGGCTTATTCTAGTGTTAAATCCGGTTTTGACCGTAGATGGTCTGACAGCCAGTGGTCAACGACGCCTGCGAATATTATGTCGCGAATTAGCTCGTCCTTTAGATCACCATAATTACAGTCTTCTGCCATTCGATACAGATCTTCAATAAAACTGTCGACTGGCTCTGCAGTCGTTTGACGTCGAGTATTAAAACGCGCCCTTTCGACGATGGTGTTTCTCCTGACATTGAAATATTGGTCAATTATGATGGCCGAGAAGGGCCATCGCTGATATGTGCTGAATTTGGCAATGCGATGGTGCGATGCGCGATGCGATGCAATGGAGCTATGCAAGATGCTATGGAACGATACGCGATGCGATGCAAGATGCGATGGAGCGATGTGTGATGCGATGCAAGATGCGATGGAGTGATGCGTGATGCGATGCAAGATGCGATGGAGCGATGCGTGACGCGATGCAAGATGCGACGGAGCGATGTGTGATGCGATGCAAGATGCGATGGAGCGATGCGTGATGCGATGCAAGATGCGATGGAGCGATGCGTGATGCGATGCAAGATGCGATGGAGCGATGCGTGATGCGATGCAAGATGCGATGGAGCGATGCGTGATGCGATGCAAGATGCGATGGAGCGATGCGTGATGCGATGCAAGATGCGATGGAGCGATGTGTGATGCGATGCAAGATGCGATGGAGCGATGCGTGATGCGATGCAAGATGCGATGGAGCGATGCGTGATGCGATGCAAGATGCGATGGAGCGATGCGTGATGCGATGCAAGATGCGATGGAGCGATGTGTGATGCGATGCGAGATGCTATGGAGCGATGCGTGATGCGATGCAAGATGCGATGGAGCGATGCTGTAGTGATGCCGTAGTTCGCATGCGTATGACGAATCTAGATGAAAACGAGACTTAAGCTGCTATGCGTTTAATTCAACCACACTTGTATTCAAAGTTGTTCTGCTGTTGCTTCCTAATGGTAAGTATAATTCTATGAAATTAGATTTATTCATATTGCTCTGCCTCTAATTGATATATATCCCCAAAACTGGCATTGCAACCAATGCTCTCAGATTCAGTCTGATGTCGACAGCTAGACTAGACAGAAAACCTTTTTAAAAATAACGAACGTAAAGGTCGGCAAGACATCCCCACCCCATGTAACGTTATACCTTGTTTTTGAAACTAAACAAATGGAATAACTTAGCAAATAATAAAGATACTGAAAATGTTTTAAAAGGGTAATAAATGACATAACATACTCTATAAGACATAAGTATTTAAATTATGATAAAAAATTTTTTTTATATATACTTAGCCTTAGGTAGGTATATCAACAAAGAATTCGTCATACCTTTTTATTTCACATCAATATGTTCAATACATTAAAAACTATTGCTATTTTCATATAAATGAAATACAGTCCTCAGCATTCCGGGTCACAAGAAATGGAACCAAATTGTATAGACATCAATGCTAATTTTCAGAGATCAAAAAGTGGAATAACTTCGGAAATAATGTAGATATCAACAACATTCCAAAAGTGTTATAAACTTCATAACACTTTTGGAATGTTGTTGATATCTACATTATTTCCGAAGTTATTCCACTTTTTGATCTCTGAAAATTAGCATTGATGTCTATACAATTTGGTTCCATTTCTTGTGACCCGGAATGCTGAGGACTGTATTTCATTTATATGAAAATAGCAATAGTTTTTAATGTATTGAACATATTGATGTGAAATAAAAAGGTATATGACCCAGAAACTAATGTTAATAATATATGACCTTGACATGACCTAATTAGTTGACCTACATTTAACCTTTGACCTATTTACGTGGAGTAATGGCATTATTTGGTTGTAATTAATTAGTAAATGGGTTTATTAATCCTTTATGGGATGGAAATTGTCAATGTATCTACTTCAGTGTCATGTGACTTGGTAAATCCATATTTTTGATGACCTAATTAATTGACCTACATTTTACATTTGACCTATTTATGTGGATTAATGTGCTAATTTAGCTATTATTTAATAGGTAATTGGCCTATTTAACTTTTAATGGATGGAAAATGTCAATTTATCAACTGGAATACTATGTGACCATGTAATATTACATTACCTAATTAGTTTACCTGCATTTCACACTTGAACTATTTACAGGGAGCAATAGCATGGTAATAAGTTGGTCCACCCATACAGGGCTAGGGGCATCAAAATAATTGTATGTGTTTAGATTATATTACAGTTAATTGTACATATTTCACCATGTATTAATTATGAAAAGGTTATAGCATGTTATTGAAAAGCAACTATTTATTTCTATATGTACATACGTTTCTTCAGACAATGTCAATGCCTATCTACGTTCGTCATATTTTTTATTTCTTGCAGGCAAATGCAATAGTGTGTCAATGTTCCACAAGCACACTGTCTCAGCATCAAGCTCATGATTTTGTTTATCATGTTAGATGAGTGTATGGCAACAATTTCCATGTGTAAGAGTATATGGTTATCGTAGACGACAGCACATTTGTCAAAACCAGAATTGATCACTTTGGATGATCACGATGGACGATGAATCTATCTCAAATCGTCACTGAAGAAAGGAACTGTTGTCCTGAGATCAAGTCTTATATGATGTTGCAGTGTTATCTCCAAGGTGTTCATCATTCGATTCATTTGTATCGTAACAGCCGATTGTAATCCATATAAATCACAGTAGCTGAAGTCTGTACACACAAGTTGCTGTTGAATACCTTTACCTGTAACACAACATACTTTTGAATAATTAAATTAATAATTATAATATTATATATCTGATATTATCAAATGATAAAATATCAAAAGTACATTTTATAACAGTAAATCTTGCACAAATAAACACTGGATCTTCTAAAATCTAAGATGTCAAATAATGTGTAAAATAAAATAACGATAATTAAGGAAAATATTCAAGTTGGAATAAATGATCACTGCAAATAAAAATTAACAAAACACAAATAGTGGCAGATATTAAGTATAAAATATGCATAATCAAATATTAAAGTGAAAAGTATGTGCAGCTTTAAAAAATGATTACTTGGATTTTAACAGTAATCACTGGAAGGCGCCTGAACATATATGTATATACAAACTACACAACTCACACCATTTATTACAATTTACAAATTATATAATCAGTAAAAAAGGTATTCAATAAAACGCACAAAAAAAAACAATAAAACATAATTTCTGACATAACAACTAGTAAATACTGCTACACAAACTACAGAAATACATATATAACAAATGCTATAAAAAAAAATGTGCCAGCAATTAATTGTTGAAATGTGGATTGCTCGGATTCTTCGGAAAAATTTCATATTCGCGTATTGCAGATGACCCCATGTCCATGATTCTGTCAAATCATCTTGCATTAATTTACCTTTCGTGATGTTTATTATAAAACTATTGACGGATAGACAAAAATAATACATTTATAATAACTTTTATCAACAAAACATGCAATTAGTTAACTGCAGGAATACGAATGTCAACGGATTACAATGCGACGAAGGGTCTTTAAAATATTCGTTCACTCGAAGCCACCGACCGTAGCTTCCGAACGACAAAACATAACAAATTAGCGCACACCGGGTCATGTTGCCCACGTTTTTCTGAAAAACGGCAGTTGTGCACTGCAATAATATGCACATCATTTTAAAGCTAAGTAATTATTATACTGTTCATTTTTATTCCTATAAAATTCTTCTTTATATTATATGTACTTTTTAACAAGTTTAAGCAAAACAAAATTTACTCACCTTCGTACAGTCACAAAAGCGTCGGAATGAAAAATTTCCCACACCCATCATGTAAAGAAGACAATCATTGGTCGATATGAAGGTAAACAAACTCGGCCACGTCATTTGCATACCGAGTATTTTGGCTTTTCCCGCGACCATGTGACGCGAGCGTCACGCCTTCGTACCAAATATGGGACACATAAAACGACGATATTTTGTCGACAACAAAAAGTGACGCCATAATTGGCGATGCAGCTAGTTATGACACGCAACTATATGCATCCGTCGATATATACTGTATTATTTTTTGGCGATTTGTATAGAAAGTCGGTAATGTGCATATGTCTTTATATATTTGTAGTTTGTGAAATCTAGCTCATAAACTAGATGTGCCTATGAGGTGTCTGTCGTCTTTTGACTAATTGAGCCTGATGCAGGAAGTGGGAGTTTTGTCTTAAAATTTGGTGGGAGGTTGGACTGGTGGGAGGTAGACTCACAAAATAAACTAAATAAATTTGCAAATCATTTATATAAATAAATTATAATTATAATAACAAATAAATTAGCAATGCAAATGAAATTGGCATTTCATTAAATTAAATTAACAATTCATTAAATAAGATTTTCCATATAATATAATATAAAAAATAGCAACTGATCAAATATAAATAAACAAGATATAAAGACACCAATTTACACAATAAAGTATCCTTGCCATTCTAGACTACATGGGTCCATTAACAATATTGATACAAATGCGCACACATTTTATCAAATGATTTTTAATGACATACGTTTTCTAAAACAAAAAATAGTATTGTGCGTTAAAGATATCAATGTATTATAACTTAGGAATATGCCCTACAATGTACACGAAGTTAGACAAGCCAACTGGAAATATTTGCACAAGTTTTCATAGTAATCCGGGAAAAAAACAGTGAATGTCAATGAGCACTACGGGCTTACTTGACACCTTTAAACTTAGACAAACAGTCACTGTCAATGAGCACTACGGGCTTACTTGACACCTTTAAACTTAGACAAACAGTGACTGTCAATGAGCACTACGGGCTTACTTGACACCTTTAAACTTAGGCAAACGGTGACTGTCAATGAGCACTACGGGCTTACTTGACACCTTTAAACTTAGACAAACAGTGACTGTCAATGAGCACTACGGGCTTACTTGACACCTTTAAACTTAGACAAACACGACATACGTTCTTCAGATCATTAACTACTTTGTTTGTATTCTAACCTTAACTCTGCCCAACCATCCGAATGTGATTTGCTTTCGCTTCAGTATCCACCATATATTCCACTTTAATACACTGCTATACACACACAGGCACGCACGCACGAACGCACGCACACACATGTATAGTTGTTGCGAAATATACACACACAAACACATATATATTTTTTTAATAGATATACATATATATGTGTGTATAACTATTGTTGCGAATAACTGTTTCTACCGGTGAACAATATTTATTTTGTCAGCATGCAAGTCAATTATATCTTAATGCAACTTGTCGGCGGTATAGTCATATATTCAGCTTATTAGGGCATAACATTAACATGATTAATTATGATGTTGGAATTCTGACAAAGACGTTTCCTGTTGTAGAAGAAAATAGCCATCGCCAGCTGCTAGCATTCGTAACTGGGCTGGACATTGTACCCCCTCTGAGCTTTGAGCCCACTCTTGTCTTGGAGTTCAATCACCAGGGGGTGCAGACCATGTATACATGGACGGCGTACCATACGCCAACACGTGTGCCAACTCCCTGACAGTACCGATCCTGGGGGACGATGACAAGTTTAGACAACGTATGATGGCTGCACTTGCAGTTGGACAACTTTTCACAGACGCCTAATGGTAAACATATGATGTCTAGGCCCGCTTATTCTAACTGCATGTTTATTACTTACTGATCAATTACCATTTCAGTTTACAATAATTATTCTATTTATGCGGCTTACCACACATTTGTCTGTCATAAGCTGAAACGTAGTACTTAAACAAAAACATTCCTGTAACTACGCATGTTTACTATGAAACAAGACAAATATTCATTAGCAAAGTAAATGAGTCAACATTGAAAATAACACTTCTCGTTTAGTGTGAAAATAAGAGGGTATTTCATGCATTTGTGTATGCCAAGAGGTTATGCAGAATCCAGAAGTATGAAACCGCATAAATTGATTAAATGTATTACATGCAGTGGTCTAACAACACAATGTACGTTGTTTAATACGAAAAGACTACACTTTATGATGCTTAGAATGGTTACTCTACATATATATTGCAACGTAACGCACGTTATATCATTTAACGTATCTAAGCGACGATTACTCTTGCTAACAGCCATCCGTACAGTTCGACTGCTTCCTGGACGTGTCGCGGCTTGTTCCGTCCATGGTCGTTTAGAAGTCCCTGGAAGAGTCGCTCACATTCAGCAGTACAGCCTGAAGCCCTGGGTTTCCTGCACATGGCCTTGATGTTGCGGATGTTGTCCTGGTCGACTTCCAGTTTGTAGTCTACAGTGCTTGTAATGTTTCACATAATATTTTAATTGATTAAACTTCATCATAAACCAATACTTCTGTTTATGTCATTGATTTACTTTACTGTACTGTAGAGAGCAGAGGGATTGAGGGAGGGAGAGATGGAGGGATTGAGGGAGGGAGGTATGGAGGGATTGAGGGAGGAAGAGATGGTACGTCGCTGCCGCCAGAATCGGTAAAGTCGCTGCCGCCATAATCGGTAAAGTCGGTGCCGCCGTAATCGGTAAAGTCGGTGCCGCCGTAATCGGTAAAGTCGCTGCCGCCATAATCGGTAAAGTCGCTGCCGCCTTAACCGAGAAAGTCGCTACCGCCGTAACCGAGAAAGTCGCTACCGCCGTAACCGAGAAAGTCGCTACCGCCGTAACCGAGAAAGTCGCTACCGCCGTAACCGAGAAAGTCGCTACCGCCGTAACTGAGAAAGTCGCTACCGCCGAAACGGAGAAAGTCGCTGCCGCCGAAACGGAGAAAGTCGCTGCCGTCAAAACAGAAAAAGTCGCTGTCATCGGAACCGGGAAAGTCGCTGCCGCCGAAACCGGTAACTTGGATGCCGCCGTTTCCGTTCGCCGACACGTCAAGATCGCTCAGTCTCGACCCGTCGTTGCCGCCGTAACGTCACAAGTCTCGCTATCGTCGCCTCCAACACTTCAAGCCAGCGCTTCCTCCGTCGCCGCTATGGTTGTGCGTCTCAATCTTCGTACGAGCCCTACCACGACGCGTTGGTACTAAGGTTCGATTTTGTGTATACAGTAAAACCTATTCAAAGGTAACTCT
Organism: Lamellibrachia columna; assembly: GCA_963662155.1. Classification (NCBI taxonomy): domain Eukaryota; kingdom Metazoa; phylum Annelida; class Polychaeta; order Sabellida; family Siboglinidae; genus Lamellibrachia; species Lamellibrachia columna. The sequence continues at coordinate 26,645,459 of OY759266.1, read as the reverse complement.
GTATTTAATTTTTTGACGTTGAGGTTGCCCAGGGGGGACCGTGGTAATCTCCGGTGATATACAGGCGATCGGCCCTGCGACCTGTACGGGTGTACGGGCGTGGAGCCAATTGCGGGCCTGTTGTCTATCCTGATTGTTGTGATTGTGGTGGGCGGGACGAAATGTTGCTTGTCTGTACGTCTTACGTGTCTGTTCTATGTATGTGTTCTGTGTTTTGTTCGATTTGCGGAGGAAGTCGAGTCACCAAAACGTCCGTGAAACGAACATCGAAGGAATTTGCCAAGAAAGCAAGCCACGGACGATTAAATCCGCAACGTCTAATTGCGAAAATAAAAACAATAGACAATGCGTTGCCATGGTGACTATAATAGTGCTTCAAAGAGAAAACTTGATTACTTCCGTTAATAAAATGTGTGAACCTTTAATAATGCCTATGTTGTATTTATAGTTAAGTTTCTGGTGAACATCGTGAATATCATTTACACTTCAACACGTTTACACTAGAACATGTAATATATCCCCAATTCATAGTTAACGGAATATAACGCTAACATGTATCGCTATCGACGGAATCCAGCATTAGCGGCCTACTGTAGTAATTTTAGTTGTTTCCCGAAATGTCGCGCAAGCTCCAAAATGGAGGTCTCACCTAGAATATCACAATGATAACCCGGAACCTGGTCTGCGTTACATTTCGTGAAACGAAGCGGAAACAAAGTCATTTGCGCGCGCAACCATGCGCAAACTGCTACCGGGAAAGATGCATTATGGGAAGGGCAACGGCATAATCTAGACGCTCACATAGTGCACCGAGCGACCCACCACTAACTCGCTAGGTGTCGCCACACGGTCTTAAGCTGAACCATTGTCATTGGGTGGCGTATGTGTGGCACATCTTTGTTTTTCTCAACTAACTCGCATTCAGCACCTTATTATATCTAGGCCTACTGCTCGTACAGTGGATGGATCCAGGGTTCGAACACATTGGACGCAGCACTATATATACCTCACAAGGGGCCATGAGCACGCCTCACAAGGGGCCATGAGCCACCGTTTCATGCTCAAGCCTTGCTTTCACACTATACTCAGGCGAGGTATATAATTAAACACCTTGAGCACGAAATTGTGCTCAGAGTTGAGCACGAAATGCTGAAACCCTGAGTATGCTCACGACCGTGCTCAGGACCGTATGCTCAACGCCGTTGAGGATGTACGAAGATGAAGGAACTAGAGGTGGAGTTGGAAGATGAAGGAACTAGAGGTGGAGTTGGAAGAGCTGAGGCTGCTCGTTGTGGCAATGGTGGGAAGGGAACAGGGGGGTTGTGCCAGTAGTTCCGGTGGGGGAACAGTAGATGATAAAGTGGGGAAAGACACAAGAGATGCTAGGGAGAGCTCACCGCAGCCTGGGAGGAAGCTGAGAGGAGGGAAGGTGACAGGTCGTAGGGAGACAGGACGTAAGGAGACGGGAAGGAAAGGAACGGGAGGGAAGACAACTGGAGCGAAGGAGAGGGGAGTAGGGGAGACAGGAGGGAAGGAGAAGGGAGTGGGGGAGACAGGAGGGAAGGAGAAGGGAGTGGGGGAGACGGGAGGGAAAACAACCGGAGTGAAGGAGAGGGAAGTGGGAGAGACAAGAGCAAAGGAGTGGGAAGTGGGGGAGACAGGAGCGAAGGAGACAGGAGGGAAGGGGTCAGGACAGAATGTGATGGAGGGGATCGAACGGAAGAGTTATTCTGCAGCAGTGATAGAGGGGGTGAGGAAGAGAGCGAGGGTGTTTGTGGGGGATTCGATAGTTAGGAAGACCGACAGAGTCTTAAACAAGGGAGATGATGTGGTGGTCTGCTTGCCTGGAGCCAAAATAGAGGCGATAACTGAGAGGGTAAAAAACATCGTAGGCTCGGGTAAGGGTGGATCTGTTTTAGTACACGTAGGGACAAATAACGTAGAGAGGGAGGGTACAACTGCCATAGTTAGGAAATATAGGCAGTTGGTCAGAACACTAAAACAGACGCGGGTTGAGCAGGTAATACTGTCAGGGATTTTACCTGTAATGGGCAGGAGGGGTCACAAATATCGAAATTGTCGGGGGATGGCAATTAACATGTTAGTCCAGAAGTTATGTAGGGAAGAGGAAGTTGGATTTGTGGATTTATGGGGAAGTTTTGTTGGGAGGGCTGATATGTACATGAAGGATAGGCTTCATTTAAGTGGAAAGGGGGCGGCAGTATTCGCGGACAAACTTTCAGCAGCAGTAGATAGTGACTTGGGTACAATGACAAATATTTTTGGAAGTAAACATTCTTTAAACTAGAAGTGCAGGGGGGTTACCTAGAGGTGTCTCAAGCAGAACAAGAGGCCACTAGCACAGATAAACCAATATCAAATCATCCGAAATACATCTCTGAAAAAGGTTATAGATGCGTATGTTTAAATGCAAGGAGCATAGTAAATAAGAAAAACGAATTAAACATTATGGTAGAAGATATTGACCCTCACATAATTGGTATAACTGAATCATGGGCCAACATAGATATAACAGATGCTGAATTAGGACTGACAGGATATGTAATGTTTAGGAAAGATCGAATAGGAAGAAGGGGCGGGGGAGTTATTTTATATGTTAAAGAATCTATTCAGGCTTATGAAATAAAACTAGAAAGGGAAGCAGATTGCGATGAAGCTGTTTGGTGCAAAATTGTTTCAGGAAATTCAAAATTAACTATTGGATTAGTTTACCGAAGTCCAAACATAAACGAAGAGGACAACACAAAAATAAAAAACGCTATAAAGGAAGTTAGTAAAGGGGAATGTATCATAATGGGAGATTTTAACCATGGACACATACAATGGAATTCTCTAGAGAGCACAGGGATTGAGGACCAACAATTTCTATTTTTAATCCAGGATAGCTTTCTTACTCAGCACGTACTAGAACCAACCAGGGGAGAAAATGTATTAGATATAGTTTTGTCATCACAAAAAGAATTAGTGGACAATGTAAAAATATTTGAACCATTGGGTAATAGTGACCATAATCAAATACATTTTGACATCAATGTAAAATCAGAAAGTAAAAATAAGAAAACGTACAAGAGAAACTTCCACAAAGGTAACTACAAAGATATGAGAAAATACTTAGCAAAGCTAGATTGGAATAACATGCTGATGAATAAGACCGCAATTGAATGTTGGAATATTCTAAAATATGAAATTGAGAGTATCATCGATAAATTTGTTCCCTTCCAAAAACAAGGAAAACGGTGTAGAAAGAAACACTTGTCAAAAGAGGCTATTAGAAAAATAATGCTAAAACAAACTATGTGGAGGGTTTATAGGCGTACCAGAAAGGACGAAGACTACGCAAAATACAAAGAGGCACTTAATGCAGCTACAACTGAAATCAGACAATCTAAAAGAAGCTATGAGCAAAAACTAGCATGTAACATAAAAAATGACAGCAAGAGTTTTTATGCATATGTCAGGAGTAAACAAAACGTACAAGACAAGGTTGGACCTCTAGAAGACAGTGGTGGAAATATAATATCACAGGGGTTTTTAATGGCGGAAGACCTAAATGGTTACTTCAATTCAGTGTTTACCAAAGAAGATATTAGTTCATTACCAGTTGCTGATGCAAAATTTCAGTGGGCTAAATCTGACTATTTAGGTCCGTTAGTTGTAACTCCAGAATTGGTAGCTAAGAAAATAAAGGCAATGAAGGATAACAAATCACCGGGAGTGGATGGGATTCCTCCAAAATTACTAATGGAAACAGTAGAACAAATCAGTATACCACTTGCAAGAGTATTCAACTTGTCATTAAAACAGGGAGTTGTTCCGTTTGAATGGAAAGAAGCAAACATCATACCATTATTTAAAAAGGGTTCGAGAAATAAGTCAGAGAATTACAGACCAGTGAGTTTAACGTCAGTGATTTGTAAATTATTAGAAAGGTTAATTAAAGACCATATGGTGGAATTCCTCGTTAAGCATAAATTATTAAATTCATCTCAACATGGATTCCTTAAAGCGAGGTCATGCTTAACAAATATGTTATGTTTTTTGGAAGAAATCACTAAGTGGATAGACGTGGGATCGCCAGTAGATATTATCTACTTAGATTTTCAGAAAGCTTTTGACAAAGTGCCACATCAAAGATTACTACTTAAATTAAAAGCCCATGGTATCGGGGATAGCATAACTGACTGGATAGAACAATGGCTGACTGACAGAAGACAACGAGTTGTAGTAGATGGAGAAGTTTCTAATTGGAAATCAGTTTTGAGTGGGGTACCTCAAGGATCAGTATTAGGATCTATATTATTCTTAATTTATATCAATGACTTGGACGACAGTATAACAAGTAACGTACTGAAATTTGCGGATGACATAAAACTGTTTAGAAAGGTTAATACTGATGGTGATAAACAACATTTACAAAACGATCTAGACAGATTAGTGAAATGGTCTGAGAAATGGCAGATGTTGTTCAATTTTGGGAAATGTAAATGCCTACATACAGGACATAGGAACTTGAATGTAAACTATAAAATGGGAGATACTGTTCTGGGTACTACTGTAAAAGAAAAGGACTTAGGAGTTACAATAAGCGCTGATATGAAAGTTTCAGAGCAGTGTGGTATTGCAGCTTCAAAGGGTAATCAAATTCTTGGATTGATTAGAAGAAACATAACATACAAGGGAAAAAAGTTAATTATACCTCTTTATAAAGCAATAGTTAGACCTCATTTAGAATACTGTATACAAGCATGGAGACCATATCGTAAGAAGGATATAGATACGCTTGAACGCATACAAAGGAGAGCAACTAAAATGATTCCAGAACTGAGAGACCTTAGTTATGAAGAACGCCTGAAAGAATGTGGTTTAACAACTCTAGAGACCAGGAGGTTAAGAGGAGATCAGATTGAAGTTTTTAAGATATTGAACGGGTATGAAAATATTGATAGAAATATGTTTTTCTCACTCAAGAAGGATAGCAGAACTAGAGGACATGAGGTAAAATTAGTAAAGGATCAATGTAGATTGGACATCAGGAAGCACTCGTTCTCACAGAGGACAATAAATGAATGGAACAAATTGTCTACAGATTGTGTAACTGCTAGCAGCGTGAATATGTTTAAAAACAAGGTTGACACATATCTCAGGAGGGCGGGCTATAAGTAGATGAACATTGTTGGACTCTCGATAAGCCAATGGCTTCCTTGTCCACTTGCCATCTGGGCCTTTGGCTTGGATGGCAAATCTTGTTAAAATCTTGTTAAAAATCTTGTTTGAAGTCGTTTAAAGTTTGTCATCTTCGAGAAGATATACGCTCTCAGATTTGAGCGTCAAATGGCAATAAATGCGCCCATTTCCGAGTTTTACCCGTATGAAGAACTGATGGAATACGACATTTAGGAAAGATTTCGTTTTATTCATCAAACTGCACCATTTAATGAAAATCTGCCAAATGTAAAACCCCAGCAGCTACAGACACCGCAAACAAGAGCTAGTTTACTTTAGGCGACTTTTTCGGCGACAGGGATTATTCGTTTACGGCTGCCGCATCGCTCATTGGCCGCTTGACGACTCAATGTTTCAAGAAAATAGTATGACAGCACTTTGTGTTTGCCTTTGCATGTAATCATGATTACAATCACGATTACATTCAAGAATGTAATTGACAGTAATAATAACATATTGACGCAACATCCTTCCCTTATGGAGAGGCATACAAAGTACATATACTTTGGTATAGTATGTTGTACAAATCATAGATACGCAAATTAAATGAACATAGTGACAAGCACTAGTCATCTATAGAACGTTTGTTTATATAACATCCGCAGTCGATTTAATAAAAAATGCCTATTTTTGTTAAAATCATCAAAAGAATTTACTTCAGTCTTTAGATCTGGTAAGGATCAAAATGGTGGATATCCAAAATGGTAAACATTGTGTGGGTCAATACAGATCATGGGCGTGACTTCCATCCTCTCTCTGATCACATAAAAAAGTTAAGAAATTTCACCAAGGAAAAAAATCGTGATTTTTCAGCATTTCGATTTTCACTTCAGTTAATGCTTCAACAAGCATTAACTAATTCAATAGTTTGTCTGATGATTTCACAAAAACTACATATAAAAGTTGCACAAACAAGTTAGCATGTTGATGTAGATACTAGGTAGGTTTGATTGTTCGCAAAATTTATTTGAAATGAGGTTAACCAAAAAAATCGAATTGATTAAGCACCATTAAATGTCACCAAATTAACTGTCCATACGAAGATCTTAAAACTCGCAGAATCTGTCGGTTTCGGCGATATTTACGTCCATCACTCGTTGTCACTTCTTAGGACCACCGTCTTACATTCCGTGTAGTCACAGTTGCTTGTTTCCACTCCTGTCTCCCAGCCCGGATTGGCTGAATTCTAAAGAGATTGCCTGATTGCAATGTTCTCAGCACTCGCCTGTTGCACATTCTTTGAAGTAGCCACCTGATGGTTTCAGAACATAAGATGTCGTGGGAACAGGTGTCTTCTTTCAGCGTCCTATGAGCAGTTGCCCTGGACTGTTTTTGAGATCTTCTGTTGGTATGTTTTTCAGGTTGAGTAGACCAAGGTATGGATCTTCGCTTTACTGTTACCAGGACTTGACATCTCATGGCTAAATCCCCACTTTTTACTGAACATCTTGAATTTGTGAGAAATTTATTGATTTCCTATGTCACTGATTACAGTATCCGGCTCCCCATGTCTTGCGAAGTGATGTTTCAATTTCGTGATAACATCTTCAGCTAACGTTTCCTTCAGAAAGTCAATTTCGAAGAAGTTACTGTAGTAGTCCACTGAGATGAGATATCTTCTTCCATCAAATGATAGTAGATATGTGCCAACCTTCTGCCAAGGACGACCAGGGACTCAGTGCATGGACAGCGGTTCTGCAGCTTGTTTGTCACTGTGAGTGGCGCATGTATCGCATGACTCTATGTATTGTCGAATTTAGCTCCACACACCAGAACAGAATACCAATTTTCTAGCTCTGCGTAGACATTAGTTAATTGCCATGTGACCTGCGTGTAGTTAAACTTTTTGATTTCTGGTCGCATAGCAACTGGTATGACGTCTCTTTCGTCGCGCAGAATTACTCCATCTTGGACGGTTAGTTCGTCAAGATAGCTGAAGTAAGGAGTCAGTGAGTTTGGCACTCCGTCTTTGTTTGGCGGCCATCCTTTCATGATGGTGTTCTTCAAACAAGACAGACTTTCATCTCGTTCAGTCGCGACGCGGACCTCAAGTCGATCACTTTTGATGGGTAGGAACGAGAGATTTTTCACAGACACCTGTTCCGAGCACGGTGTGTCTAGTAGAGGTGAGCGAGATAGAGCATCTGCTGGAATCTGGAATCGATGTTCCACTCTAATATGTTAGCATATAGTTGTACTCTTGTGTTCGCAGCAAAATTGCTTGCAGACGTTTCGGGGCCTTTGACAATGGTTTCATCACAATAGCGACTAGTAGTCTCTGTTAACATGTGTTTGCCTTCTTGGAAGAGTGCTGATCTAAGCCCATATTCGTTTGCATCGTTTTCGAGTCTTAACTCCTTTGTAGGGTCTTAGAATGCAAGCACAGGTGCGTTGACTAGCATTTGTCTGAAAGTTTCAAACGCGTCTTGCTGATAATCGGACCACGTCACTTAACCTCGTGTTTAGTCAGATTCCTCAACGGATAGATGACATCCGTCATGTGCGGCATAAACTTGGCAAGGTAGTTAACCATTCCGACGTAACGACGCATTTCTTTAACATTCGTTGGTTCAGCCATTTTAGCAATAGCCTTGACTTTTTCAGGGTCAGACTGCAATCCATCCTTTGTTATGCGATGCCCGATAACAGTTACTTCGCTCGTGCATCATTCTCGGTTCAACTTGATGCTGTTGCCTCTGCAACGTTCCATGAAAGCTGTCAAGTTGCGGTCATGTTCTTCGTGGTCCTTGCCATGGATAATTACACCATCTGCAATGCACACGTTACTTGGCAGACCGTCGAGTGCCTCCAAAATTTCTTCTGGAATATTTCCGAGGAGGCAGACGTCCCAAATGATAGACGGACGAATCTGTAACGACCATAGCATGTCTGGAAGGTCGTCAGCATACTAGATTTACGATCGAGTTGCACATGCCTATAACCAGATGATATATCTGCTTTGGTGAACATGCGAGATTGTCCAAGTTCGTGTAGCGTATCTTCGACAATCGGAAGAGCATAGTGCTCACGAAGTAGCGCTTAATTCAATTCTCGAAGGTCAATGCACACTCTTACCCCACCATTATTCTTTGTTACGACAGCAAGTTGGCTCACCCATGGAGTTGGATCTTCCACCTTTGTGATTACGCCTAACTTCATTATTCTATCCAATTCTGCCTTTAGTTTTGGACGGACAGCGATAGGTTTACGTCTCGTAGGCATGACTGTTAGATGAATCGTCTTGCCGACTTGGATTTGAACTTTTCCTGGATGTGCCCCAAGTTTGCCATCGAAAGTATCGGGATGTTGCTCAACCGGAGAACCCGTAGCGACTTTCTCTATATTCTGTTCACTGAACTTCACCAATTTCATCTTCGCAGTTTTGTACCCGAGTAGCAGTGCGAAGTTGTGACTCACTACTACGAATTCGATGGAGTACGTTTTCTTGTTCTTTGGATTCTTTACCACTGTATGACAGATCCCTAGTGAAGCAGCCTCTGTGTTGTTCCACATTTTAAGTTTGCGTGTAGTAGGCTTTATGTTGTCTGCATAACGTGCAGGCAGTGTGTTCACTGTAGCACCAGTGTCGACATGGAACGTCACTTTGTGACGGCCAAACAGTATACGACATTTCAATAGTCGTTCACTGTCGTTTGACAGCGTGTGTTTCCACTCATCGTCTGAGTCATCTGGTGCTGTCACCTGGTGGACGTTTTCCCTCCTGTGTGTCACGACTCGGTGCACTGTTTCTGGCCTTAGTTGTCGCCCTTGTGCAATAGCATTTTCTGCTGCCTTGCAGTTTGTCACACAAGATTCTAGTGTCAGGTTCAGGTCCTTCAGTAGTGTAGTTTGTATAGTGGGATCACTTATTCCAATGACAATAAGATCACGAAGGACTGAATTGATGCACGCATCACAGTAATTGCATGCTTTAGCCAGGGATCTGATAGCAGCGTGAAAACTTTCAAATGTTTCTCCTTCCTTCTGGTCCCTGTTGTTGAAGATAAACCTTTCGTAGGTTTCATTCACTTCTCCTACTGCAAATGCGTCAAACTTGCTGGTAATCTCTTCCACTGTCCTGTTTTCTGAATCAACGTTGAAATGAAATCTGTTGTTCACTTTTAGTGCCTCATCTCCGAGCGTGTGTAACAGTAATGTCACTTGGTATTGAGTTTCCTGTCTTTCCAGGTTGGTAATCACAGAATAAATTCTCCATTCCTGTTTAAACAGTTTCCAATTTTCATTAGCTCAGTGGTGGAGGTAGTCTTATACCATATACACGAGCGGTATTTGGTCGTTCTGCCATCTGTAGTGTACAACGGCACTTTTAAGACAAGTGGCGCCAATTCGCGGTATTGTGAGGAACATTTCGCAGTATCAAAGTGTCTACGTGAACACGTAACAACGTTCTTCAGCGTCATCACCGCTAATTTCGTACAAATAGCTTCTGTAGCTGCGTAGAAATAGTGCATAGCGTTGTTTATCTTATACAGTTATAAGTTAGTGGAGTTTAAATACTTTTCCACTTAGCTATTGTCCGCCGTTTGCGAACAGTATGTCGGGCTCGACGTCGAGGTATCGTGTTCATAATGTCAACCACGTTGTAAAGAGCAAGGCCGTTCACTGTAGTTTGGATTACTTCTATGCAGTTCTGATAACGTTCTGGCATTTTCTGATACGTTTCGAAAGTTCTGTATAAACTTTCTGATGCTTGGTTGTACCATGATTGATGCGGTACGTCAGCCTAGCCCAATTCTCGGAAGGCTGGATTGCGAACGGCATCGCATTAATCAATATGTCCTTCAGGACTATTATAATGTACATTAAGACTTCGGGATAAGTTTACAGAACGTGTATCCGCTGGATGTGAGCTGTGAATGTGTTATCAGTCATTCGATCAAGAAATGTCTATTCAGACCAATCCGGTGATACTACAACTGCACATAGACACAGTATATACGTGAAAAGAAATATATGTGGTTTGGTTACTCACCAGTTTAGAATTATTAAAAAAACTAAATATGTATTTGGTGTTTCCAAAAAATATGAATATGCATATAATTTAATTATTATTCGTAAATTATTTAAATGAAAATGTTAATGTAAAGAGAGTACATTACATTGTAAATTTATATAAATTGACTTAAATTTATATAAATCGACTTAATTATATTAAAGTACTCCTTCCCTCCCTCCTTAGAGTTGTGCATGCACATGACATGCAATACCATCAGTATATTTATTTTTATTACAAAAACAATAACCTTTGTTCACTAAACGACATATAATTTAACCCATGCATTCTTTTACATTTAATTATGTTAACAGTGATATGCAATGAGTTGTCCCTTTAAAGTTGCACATGCGCATGACATGCAATATCATCAGTATGATTTTTAATTACAAAAACAATAGTCTTTGTTCACCAAACGACAGATAATATAAATTAAATGAAATAAAATTTGATTATATTAACAATGACATACATTTAGATGCCCCTTGTAGTTGCGCATGCGCATAACTTCTAATATCAACCAAATAATTTAAGGACAAAATAATATTATTCGCAACATCAAATATTTAATTAAATAAGAGATGAAATATTACGTTACAAGTGACTGTATGTGCTCTACAAATGTTGCGTTTAATATAAAAACTGGGGAGAATATTTTAATTTTGTTGTAGAATTCTTTCGGGCGATCTTTTACTTTCTGACCTAACCATGAAAACGACCACCTAGAGCACCCAAACTTCTCCTCATATATCTACTATAAATATACACATGTCACGTGGTCAAAAAGGTACATTTAATTTCTCAAAACGATCAAAATTAAAAAAAGAATTAAACCAAAACATCGCCACATCCCTACGCGTAGCACCAAGGCTATCGTAAAATCGATGCATATGACAAGGCGTCGTTCAATTTCACCGAAACTCCGTGCGGTGGCGCTGATATTGCAATTATATGTTTCTGCGTTTTAATTGTGAGTGCGTGCGTGCGTGCGTGCGTGCGTGCGTGCGTGCGTGCGTGCGTGCGTGCGTGCGTGCGTGCGTGCCTCATTGCGTGTAATTATGTATATGTTTCAGTATTGTATTTTTTCTGTGTGCTATATATGACATGTCATATTCTTAGATAATTAGTTTTATTCATATTATTATTATAATACAGTATCAACATATTATATATATATATATATATATATATATATATATATGCACAAACATGTGCATCATGTTTACCTAATTTATTTCACTCATTAATTTCAGAAACTAAGTATTTTAAGCATGTGCGTTATGTAAGTGTACTTATTATTATTATATATGTGTGCGTGCGTGCGTGCGTGTGTTCTACAACTAATAAAATGTTATAAGTTGAAGTTATTAGAAATTAAATAAATGGTGACGATTACTAATATTGATTGATGTCTGGGTGTGATGCTCTTTTAATTATACAATTTTTTATGTATAAAACATCTACATGCTGAATAAATACACGCTACTTTTCCTGAAGAATGCGTTATATGCTGCAATCTACGCGCATGTGTCTTATTTTGTGTTTAACTTCATACTAATTATGGGAGGTAACAACTGCTGATCTCTAAATAAATCAGTGGTTACATACTAGTAACACATTTTGTGACAAAGTAATAATAATATTTTTTTTTGAGGTCATTGGTATTAGATTCGACAGTACGCTTTAAATAATGCGTTAATACTGGTGCCAACGTAATTACTGTATTTAAAAAGCAATTGGTATTGAAATAGCACCGTAACTCTGGACAAAGTCCACTCAGAGATACTTAAAGTACATCTAACAAAATTAACACAATCTGATGATAATGTGAATAAAACTAATTTTCTAGGAACATGACATGTCACATATAGCAAAAATACAAATAATACTGAGATATACATAATTACAAGCAATGAAGCACGCACGCACGCACGCACGCACCTACGCACAATTTAAACGGGATTACACAATTGTACTATGTTTTATTTCAATTCAGCAGCGCCCCCGCACAGAGTTTTGGTGAAACTGAACGACGCCTTATCATATGCATCGATTTACGGTAGTCTTGGTGCTACGCATAGCTACGGAGAGGACGGTTTAATTATTTTGTAAATTTTGATCGTTTTGTGAAAGTAAATGTACCTTTTTGACCACGTGACATGTGTATATGTATAGTAGATATACGAAGAGAAGTTTGGGTGCTCTAGGTGGTCATTTTCATGGTTAGATCAGAAAGTAAAAGCTCGCCCAATTGACAATAACTAACGATGTCGCAACTTTATTAACGCGACATGGCTGCAACACGCCACGTATACAAGCAACATAAAAACGCCCGGGGTCTCCGGTATCAAAACACGGGTAACTGAAAACGCGGATCGAGACTTAGTATCCGAAATACACCACAATTATCTATTAGTGTACCGTGTCTTTCTTAAAATCTAGTTGGTAGTGTAATTTGGGGATACATACTATGTGATGTAAGAAGATCAAAGAAATCACTGATCAGTTCATCTTCATTTAACTTTAGCAGGTTTATGTTATAATCACCGGCAAAGATTACATTGTGTTGTATTTGGTCTAGAGAGGATAGCATTAGTGAAAATTATGTTATGAACTGTTCCAGGTTATCATTTTAATTCCACGGAGGCCTATAAATATTTTCTAGTATTACTGGTTTGATCAAACCACCTTAACTTAGTTTGATAATTAGCCTTTCCCAAAGTTCATAATTGTTTAGATTTTGAATCACTTTGTATGTATATTTTGAATCAACTTATATGATTAATCCACCATTACTGGATGTTTTTCCATGTGTAATGCAATTGTATCCGTCCACCTGTAACTTTGTATAACACTAAATTGAATATTTTCAGTTTTTAATTCCTCTACGAATGCCATTAGTTCGCTAAATTTGGCATTAATAGATTGTATATTTGAGCTGATTACGCTGAAGAAATTTTTCTTCTTCTTACATAAAGGAATAAATGCATCCAAGTCGAAATATGAAATATGAGGATAGACGTATAGGATTTAATTCATTTAATTCATTAGTCTGATTTGTATTATCATCTAGGATATTATTTAAAAAGCCCAAATACTGTAGCCCTAATTCGTCAGATGTCATTAAGTGTTCATAGTTTGCTTATGTGAAGTGTGCAGCATGATATGCGTGTGGTGATTTCTCGAGACATTATATCTGTATAACTCATATGCATCGTTTGAAAATGTTTCATGTTGATTGTGCGTATGTAGATTTGTGTTGTGACGTGGTAATGACATGCTCTTGTGGGTGTTATTCGAATGTGATGTTATGCATAGCGCAACAACGAAGATGTATACAGGGGTAAACATAATATACAGGGGTAAACATAACGGTAAACTTTGTCTGTGTAACGATTGTTGTCAATAAATAAAAAAATAAAAAATAAGGATGAAAATGGAAACATCATAGACATCGATCGAACTAACTTTTCGGGGAGAATTAAAAATGAAGAAGAAAAAGGAGAGATCCTGTTCAGGCCAGAATACATTAATAGTATAATATGTTGTAACTAATATGCTGCAATCTCTGGCCCGATAATCATTTTATCATATGTCACTTAGAATGTGGGCCACGAATGAATCCGACTACGTAACGTCGTGTTTAGTCAGATTCCTCAACGTGTAAATGATATCCGTCATGTGCGACATAATTTTTTAGATTTATTAAATAATACATTGTAATAATCTGCCTTGGCTTTTCGTTTAAAGTTTCTTACCTACTTCACCTTGTTTTTTATGTTCAGCTTGTTTTAGAGTATAATTATACATTTGTGTCAGGATTAGTCATGCTGACTGCTCTATAAAGTCCATCTCTCTTTTTTAATTTCTGTAAGACCATATGTCATCCATTTATATTTATTGTGTTTATATTTATTGAATTTAAAAACTTTTTGATGGAAAGTACCTGTTAATTATTTCATCCAGTTTGGTAGAAAATTGTTGATCATAAGTTATAATAGGGTCTGCTGTTATAGCTTGGTCAAACACTTGGGACAAGTTTATATTTTCAAGTTCACCAAGAAAGCAATTTACTTTGTTCCCTGTAAATGATCTTGTGCAAATTGTTTCTATTTGATTAAATGTTTTTAATATTAAAATTTATGCAGCAAATATGGTGATGTGATCCACTCTCTGATATTGTGAGTGGGTTTGGTAATTTACAATACATATGATCCATGAGTGTTGCATTTCGTTTTGACATTCTCGTTGGCAAAGTTACTACAGGAAGACGATCGAATTCAGCTAAAGAATAATAACATTCTTGACATTTAATATTTGAGTTAAACTTTAATAGATCGATATTGAAATATCTCGTCAATGCAACATTTTTAAGTTAAGTTCCGAATTACGGGACTGAATTCTTTCAAAATATAGTAAAATGAGACATGGCTATTATTATTTTTACTGGATCTGTAGATGTTATAGATCGTGATTATTTTCCCTGACTCGTCAATGATGTCCATAGACAATCCTTTCCATGTTGGGTAGGTATTATGTAACTTGTAATCAACTAAAGATATATTCTTTGACATATAAGTCACCAACCCTATTTTCCTTGAACATTTATCAGTGTATGCTTGGGCTAACATAGTATAATGTTTATATATTTCAGATGTACTCCGTCTGACGTATTTCCTATTCTTGCTTCTTGTATGCATATTTAATTAATAATTACATCTGATTCAATGTTTACAAGAATATTTAGTTAATAAAATTTAGAATTTAACTGTTAATTTATTTATGTGTTTTGCCAGAAAACCCTTCAGGTCATCAACGTTGTAATATTTGGACTTGGCTCTGAGAGAGCTTTCATCGGGAACTAAATCTTGTATGTTTAAGAAATAATTTTAATCATTGCCACCTTTGAATCTGAGAAAGTATTTAATAGGTATCGATATTATTTAGATAAATAAGTGACAAATTAGTAGTAATATGCTGATATAACTAATATAACTAGTACATGACATTGTATACAGTTCTGGTGATATAATATATTCCTCACCAGAGAGGATAGTAGTGATGACATAATAGTCCTCACTGGATGAATTATTTTAAGCATACACATGTAGTTATTAAGCAACATTTCAACTCCACTATCAAAGTTAATATTTTATAATTTTTAATTAGTATTTATCAAAACAAATGAATCCATTACAATTGACTGACATTGACAATGTAGAGAAACTACACTCTCTCCATGGAAGAACTTCAAAACATGAAGATTAGCGATATACAATATTTTGTTTATGGATTAACCTAAATTGGTATTGACTTAAATCAAGTTTGTCAAGATGTTAAACATTTAAATGTATAGTAACCTGCCGTCGTTGTCGTTGGCAAGTTACTGCTGGCAAAGTCACTTCAATAGCCACAACCTGACAACAAAGTCACTTTTTTCAGTGTTGGTATGGGATTTGGCGGTTTCTGGCGAGCCGAGAGCTTTAACAAACAGCTTGCAGTTCCATAATAACTATAAATAGCTAATTTCATAAACCAGTTACACGTGGTGAGTGCGTGCGCGCGTGTGTGGGTGAGTGGGTGGGTGCGTGTTCATAGGATAGCTTAGAAGCGCGTTAATACTTCATCCCTTGGCATAGTTGTTCCTTCCAACACCAACACGACTTCTCTAGGAGTCATTCGGCCACGTTCCAACAACAGCGCGAAGACTACTCGTTCACATATACACAGACTGTCTATAGCCATGTACTCATCTACAAAGATGATTGAAAAGGAGCAATGTGGAGTGAACGAAATTGACGAAGCTTCGAACCGGCAGCAGGAGGATTCACACCCGGGGATCCGATAGTCTAATTACTAGTTCAGCAAGTAATGCACTTGAGCAATGTATACATTCAGGAAGAGTCACTGTAAGCACACAACTTCTCTAATGCAAAATACACTTCAAAGAAAATGGAGACCACAACTTAGAAGTACATGACTTAATACTACTAATATTGCATTTTGTAACAACCTGAAATAAACATATTACTGTAAGTAAACATATTTATGTTCATGTGTGTCAATGATGTGTACGCATTGTTTGTTGGACAGTGTGACAGCAGCTTCAGCAATGTCACTGGTTCACGACAATGTGACACCGTGTTTACGCAGTAGCGATTGACTAATATATCGACAGATTAATCGAGCGGAGGCAGTCCGCTTTCCTCCACTAAGACACGACATCAAATGGCGGTCATCGCCGCCTATGTTGGCATGAAATGGCTATCTTACAATTGTAGTTGATGTCGCCACTCTAGATCCGTGTCATTGGCCATGACCTAGAGTCTTTGGGAATGTAGTAGAAGATGTCAGATTAGACCCGTGTATTTGGCAATGCCGTAGAAGATGTTGTCAGATTAGACCCTTGTGTGTGGCCATGTCGTAGAAGATGTTGTCAGACTAGACCCGATTCTTTGGCCATGCCATAGAAGATGCTCTCTTTGTTCTTCAGCAGCGCTTCTGGAGTATCAAGTTCCTTGATGGTCCCGTTATCGAGGACCAACACCCTGTCATCGGGAAAAGAAAAACTGTTAGATTCTTCGTATTGGTATAAAGTTCAACGATTCAGTAATGTCGTGTACACTCGTCCCTTCAATAATATGTTCAGAAAGACTATACGAATTGTTGTGTCACCGGTGTTTTAAAAGTGAGTGGATGGGTCTATTGATCAAGTCGTAAAATAGACTAAATTGAGTAATCAAATTAAGTTATCTTTGCATCATGTCTGCGCATGCACAGATAACCTTTTGGCGTGTTAAAGCTGTAGTATTCTCAAGGCCCCATTTCTCATAAGCTTGAAACCCACCTGATAATTTACTTTTGTTAGATACTGATGGTTGAAAAGGTTGTATCAACGTTCGTGCAGTCATCCACATTTTCCTTTTACAAAACATGCGTAACCGTCTCCCTGGAGCACCCCGTGCTTAAGTAGCAGCACCATAACGACTTGTTACGTCATAGCACTTGCGCACTTCAGAGACGTAAAACAGTTATCGTTTGTCTAGTTAAATTTGACATTCATAATTCTATCTACAATTATATGCAATGGCAATTGGGAGATTCCATGATAGAACCCTCTAGGGAATGATTCAGGAACCACATTATTAATTCGAACGCTCTGAAATGCAGCATAATATTACTGCGACATACGGATGTGGCGTTTCATAACTGCAGTTGGTGAGTCGCCAGCATCAAAAAGAATCAAGCTTAGTGATGCAACAAGACAACAACAGAGGGCAGACTACTGCGTATATAAAGGACCAGATCATTGTAACCAAACGTGTACATAGTAAACATGCATATCGGGCACTACAAGTGTGCTACTCAATTACAGATAAATATGTGAACCACCAACTTTATAAAATGTTGTGGTCATGCAGTTCACCAGCTTTTTAATCCCATGTTCATACACTAATTTACCCAAATTGCACCATTATGGAAGTGTCGTAAAAATCGTGTTTGCCGAAACTAAGGTACATAGAGCTATCATGACATGTACACACCTGTCATAGTCCATGATTGTATTTAGTCGGTGGGCGATTGTGATGACCGTCGACTCGGCGAATTCAGTGCGTATTGTCGCCTGGACGAGATCATCCGTCTCGGGGTCGACGGCGGCCGTCGCTTCATCCAACACGAGAATCTTTGACTTGCGAAGCAGCGCCCGGGTCAGACAAACCAGCTGGCGCTGACCAACGCTGCAACAACGACACACACACTTCACTTACTTGTAGTTTACACTGTTATCCTTCGGAGGCCGCAATTAACGTAGTTGACATTTGAGTCTTTTTAATTCCCAGTGATGGCATTACAAGACAACAGTGTATCTGGATGACATGATAGTTTTATTTAACTGAAACAAATGAATTATTTATATTAAGACGTTGATTTTTGTATATTATGTAATGAATTAAATAATTTTAGACCACGAAAATATGAAACAAATGGGAACAAAACTAAAAGGTGTTACATGGTCTAGTTAAACTTTTGTCTTGCATACAAGTCAATGAAGTGCAAAATAATTAACCTGTTTAAGAGGCAAGACACACGCCATCGAACTCGTCGGTGTCTCTCTATACAAGACACACGCCATCGAAATCGTCGGTCTCTCTCTATACAAGACACACGCCATTGAACTCTTCGGTCTCTCTATACAAGACACACGCCATCGAACTCGTCGGTCTCTCTCTCTATACAAGACACACGCCATCGAGCTCGTCGGTCTCTCTCTATACAAGACACACGCCATCGAACTCTTCGGTCTCTCTATACAAGACACACTCCATCGAACTCGTCGGTATCTCTATACAAGAAACATGCCATCGAACTCGTCGGTTTCTCTCTATACAAGACACACGCCATCGAACTCGTCGGTTTCTCTCTATACAAGACACACGCCATCGAACTCGTCGGTCTCTCTATATACAAGACACACGCCATCGAACTCGTCGGTCTCTCTATATACAAGACACACGCCATCGAACTCGTCGGTCTATCTCTATACAAGACACTTGTCATCGAACTCCTCGGTCTCTCTATATACAAGACACACGCCATCGAACTCGTCGGTCTCTCTCTATACAAGACACACTCCATCGAACTTGTCGGTCTCTCTATACAAGACACACGCCATTGAACTCGTCGGTTTCTCTCTATACAAGACACACGCCATCGAACTCGACGGTCTCTCTATACAAGACACACGCCACCGAACTCGTCGGTCTCTCTCTCTATAAAAGACACACGCCATCGAACTCGTCGGACTCTCTATACAAGACACACGCCATCGAACTCGTCGGTTTCTCTCTATACAAGACACACGCCATCGAACTCGTCGGTCTCTCTATATACAAGACACACGCCATCGAACTCGTCGGTCTCTCTATATACAAGACACACGCCATCGAACTCGTCGGTCTCTCTCTATACAAGACACTTGTCATCGAACTCGTCGGTCTCTCTATATACAAGACACACGCCATCGAACTCGTCGGTCTCTCTCTATACAAGACACACTCCATCGAACTTGTCGGTCTCTCTATACAAGACACACGCCATTGAACTCGTCGGTTTCTCTCTATACAAGACACACGCCATCGAACTCGACGGTCTCTCTATACAAGACACACGCCATCGAACTCGTTGGTCTCTCTATACAAGACATACGCCACCGAACCCGTCGGTCTCTCTCTCTATAAAAGACACACGCCATCGAACTCGTCGGTCTCTCTATATGAGACACACGCCATCGAACTCGTCGGTCTCTCTATACGAGACACACGCCAACGAACTCATCGGTCTCTCTATACAAGACACACGCCATCGAACTCGTCGGTCTATCTTTACAAGAAACACGCCATCGAACTCGTCGGTCTATCGTTACAAGACACACGCCATCGAACTCGTCGGTCTCTCTATAAAAGAAACACGCCATCGAACTCGTCGGTCTCTCTAAACAAGACACAAGCCAGCGAAATCGTCGGTCTCTCTATACAATAAACACGCCATCGAAGTCGTCGGACTCTCTATATAAAAGACACACGCCATCGAACTCGTCGGACTCTCTATACAAGACACACGCCATCGAACTCGTCGGTCTCTCTATACAAGACACACTCCATCGAACTTGTCGGTCTCTCTATACAAGACACACGCCATCGAACTCGTCGGTCTCTCTCTATACAAGACACACGCCATCGAACTCGTCGGTCTCTCTATACAAGACACACGCTATCGAACTCGTCGGTCTCTCTCTATACAAGACCCACGCCATCGAACTCGTCGGTCTCTCTATACAAGGCACACGCCATCGAACTCGTCGGTCTCTCTCTATACAAGACACACGCCATCGAACTCGTTGGTCTCTCTAAACAAGACACACTCCATCGAACTTGTCGATCTCTCTATACAAGACACACGCCATCGAACTCGTCGGTCTCTCTCTATACAAGACACACGCCATCGAACTCGTCGGTCTCTCTATACAAGACACACGCCATCGAACTCGTCGGTCTCTCTCTATACAAGACACACGCCGTCGAACTCGTCGGTCTCTCTATACAAGACACACGCCATCGAACTCGTTAGTCTCTCTATATACAAGACACACGCAATCGAACTCGTTGGTCTCTCTATACAAGACACACGCCACCGAACTCGTCGGTCTCTCTCTCTATACAAGACACACGCCATCGAACTCGTCGGTCTCTCTATACGAGACACACGCCATCGAACTCGTCGGTATCTCTCTCTATAAAAGACACACGCCATCGAACTCGTCGGTCTCTCTATATGAGACACACGCCATCGAACTCGTCGGTCTCTCTATACGAGACACACGCCAACGAACTCATCGGTCTCTCTATACAAGACTCACGCCATCGAACTCGTCGGTCTATCTTTACAAGAAACACGCCATCGAACTCGTCGGTCTATCGTTACAAGACACACGCCATCGAACTCGTCGGTCTCACTATAAAAGAAACACGCCATCGAACTCGTCGGTCTCTCTAAACAAGACACAAGCCAGCGAAATCGTCGGTCTCTCTATACAATAAACACGCCATCGAAGTCGTCGGACTCTCTATATACAAGACACACGCCATCGAACTCGTCCGACTCTCTATACAAGACACACGCCATCGAATTCGTCGGTCTCTCTATACAAGACACACTCCATCGAACTTGTCGGTCTCTCTATACAAGACACACGCCATCGAACTCGTCGGTCTCTCTCTATACAAGACACACGCCATCGAACTCGTCGGTCTCTCTATACAAGACACACGCTATCGAACTCGTCGGTCTCTCTCTATACAAGACCCATGCCATCGAAATCGTCGGTCTCTCTATACAAGGCACACGCCATCGAACTCGTCGGTCTCTCTCCATACAAGACACACGCCATCGAACTCGTCGGTCTCTCTAAACAAGACACACTCCATCGAACTTGTCGATCTCTCTATACAAGACACACGCCATCGAACTCGTCGGTCTCTCTCTATACAAGACACACGCCATCGAACTCGTCGGCCTCTCTATACAAGACACACGCCATCGAACTCGTCGGTCTCTCTCTATACAAGACACACGCCATCGAACTCTTCGGTCTCTCTATACAAGACACACGCCATCGAACTCGTTAGTCTCTCTATATACAAGACACACGCCATCGAACTCGTTGGTCTCTCTATACAAGACACACGCCATCGAACTCGTCGGTCTCTCTCTCTATACAAGACACACGCCATCGAACTCGTCGGTCTCTCTATACGAGACACACGCCAACGAACTCGTCGGTCTCTCTATACAAGACACACGCCATCGAACTCGTCGGTCTATCTTTACAAGACACACGCCATCGAACTCGTCGGTCTCTCTATAAAAGAAACACGCCAGCGAAATCGTCGGTCTCTCTTTACAAGACAAACGCCATCGAAGTCGTCGGACTCTCTATATACAAGACACACGCCATCGAACTCGTCGGACTCTCTATTCAAGACACACGCCATCGAACTCGTCGGTCTCTCTCTACAAGACACACGCCATCGAACTTGTCGGTCTCTCTCTATACAAGACACACGCCATCGAACTCGTCGGTCTCTCTATACGAGAAACACGCCATCGAACTCGTCGGTCTCTCTATAGGAGACACACGCCAACGAACTCGTCGGTCTCTCTATACAAGACACACGCCATCGAACTCGTCGGTCTATCTTTACAAGACACACGCCATCGAACTCGTCGGTCTATCGTTACAAGACACACGCCATCGAACTCGTCGGTCCCTCTATAAAAGAAACACGCCATCGAACTCGTCGGTCTCTCTATACAAGAAACAAGCCAGCGAAATCGTCGGTCTCTCTATACAAGACACACGCCATCGAAGTCGTCGGACTCTCTATATACAAGACACACGCCATCGAACTCGTCGGACTCTCTATACAAGACACACGCCATCGAACTCGTCGGTCTCTCTATACAAGATACATTCCATCGAACTTGTCGGTCTCTCTATACAAGACACACGCCATCGAACTCGTCGGTCTCTCTCTATACAAGACACACGCCATCGAACTCGTCGGTCTCTCTATACAAGACACACGCCATCGAACTCGTCGGTCTCTCTCTCTCTCTATACAAGACACACGCCATCGAACTCGTCGGTCTCTCTCTATACAAGAAACACGCCATCGAACTCGTCGGTCTCTCTATACAAGACACATGCCATCGAACTCGTCGGTCTCTCTCTATACAAGACAAACGTCATTGAACTCGTCGGTCACTCTCTATACAAGACACACGCCATCGAAGTCGACGGACTCTCTCTACGAGACACACGCCATCGAGCTCGTCGGTCTCTCTATACAAGACACACGCCATCGAACTCGTCGGTCTCTCTATACAAGACACACGCCATCGAACTCGTCGGTCTCTCTATACAAGACACACGCTATCGAACTCGTCGGTCTCTCTATGAAAGGCACACGCCATCGAACTCGTCGGTCTCTCTATACAAGACACACTCCATCGAAATTGTCGGTCTCCCGATACAAGACACACGCCATCGAACTCGTCGGTCTCTCTCTATACAAGACACACGCCATCGAACTCGTCGGTCTCTCTATACAAGGCACACGCCATCGAACTCGTCGGTCTCTCTCTATACAAGACACACGCCATCGAACTATTCGGTCTCTCTCTCTATACAAGACACACGCCATCGAACTCGTCGGTCTCTCTCTCTATATATATATATACAAGACACACGCCACCAAACTCGTCGGCCTCTCTCTATACAAGACACACGCCAGCGAAATCGTCCGTCTCTCTATACGAGACACACGCCACAGAACTCGTCGGACCCTCTATTCAAGACACACGCCATCGAACTCGTCGTTCTCTCTCTATACAAGACACATGCCATTAAACTCGTCGGTCTCTCTGTATACAAGACACACGCCATCGAACTCGTCGGTCTCTCTATACAAGACACACGCCAACGAACTCGTCGGTCTCTCTATACAAGACACACGCCATCGAACTCGACGGTCTATCTTTACAAGACACACGCCATCGAACTCGTCGGTATATCGTTACAAGACAAACGCCATCAAACTCGTCGGTCTCTCTATAATAGACACACGCCATCGAACTCGTCGGTGTCTCTCTATACAAGACACACGCCATCGAACTCGTCGGTCTCTCTCTATACAAGACACACGCCATTGAACTCTTCGGTCTCTCTATACAAGACACAAGCCATCGAACTCGTCGGTCTCTCTCTATACAAGACACACGCCATCGAACTCGTCGGTCTCTCTCTATACAAGACACACGCCATCGAACTCTTCGGTCTCTCTATACAAGACACACGCCATCGAACTCGTCGGTCTCTCTATACAAGAAACACGCCATCGAACTCGTCGGTTTCTCTCTATACAAGACACACGCCATCGAACTCGTCGGTTTCTCTCTATACAAGACACACGCCATCGAACTCGTCGGTCTCTCTATATACAAGACACACGCCATCGAAATCGTCGGTCTCTCTATATACAAGACACACGCCATCGAACTCGTCGGTTTCTCTCTATACAAGACACACGCCATCGAACTCGTTGGTCTCTCTATATACAAGACACACGCCATCGAACTCGTCGGACTCTCTATTCAAGACACACGCCATCGAACTCGTCGGTCTCTCTATACAAGATACATTCCATCGAACTCGTCGGTCTCTCTCTACAAGATACATTCCATCGAACTCGTCGGTCTCTCTATACAAGATACATTCCATCGAACTCGTCGGTCTCTCTCTACAAGACACACGCCATCGAACTCGTCGGTCTCTCTCTATACAAGACACACGCCATCGAACTCGTCGGTCTCTCTATACGAGAAACACGCCATCGAACTCGTCGGTCTCTCTATAGGAGACACACGCCAACGAACTCGTCGGTCTCTCTATAAAAGACACATGCCATCGAACTCGTCGGTCTATCTTTACAAGACACACGCCATCGAACTCGTCGGTCTATCGTTACAAGACACACGCCATCGAACTCGTCGGTCCCTCTATAAAAGAAACACGCCATCGAACTCGTCGGTCTCTCTATACAAGAAACAAGCCAGCGAAATCGTCGGTCTCTCTATACAAGACACACGCCATCGAAGTCGTCGGAATCTCTATATACAAGACACACGCCATCGAACTCTTCGGACTCTCTATACAAGACACACGCCATCGAACTCGTCGGTCTCTCTATACAAGATACATTCCATCGAACTTGTCGGTCTCTCTATACAAGACACACGCCATCGAACTCGTCGGTCTCTCTCTATACAAGACACACGCCATCGAACTCGTCGGTCTCTCTATACAAGACACACGCCATCGAACTCGTCGGTCTCTCTCTCTATACAAGACACACGCCATCGAACTCGTCGGTCTCTCTCTATACAAGAAACACGCCATCGAACTCGTCGGTCTCTCTATACAAGACACATGCCATCGAACTCGTCGGTCTCTCTCTATACAAGACAAACGCCATTGAACTCGTCGGTCACTCTCTATACAAGACACACGCCATCGAAGTCGACGGACTCTCTCTACGAGACACACGCCATCGAGCTCGTCGGTCTCTCTATACAAGACAAACGCCATCGAACTCGTCGGTCTCTCTATACAAGACACACGCCATCGAACTCGTCGGTCTCTCTATACAAGACACACGCTATCGAACTCGTCGGTCTCTCAATACAAGGCACACGCCATCGAACTCGTCGGTCTCTCTCTATACAAGACACACGCCATCGAACTCGTCGGTCTCTCTATACAAGACACACTCCATCGAAATTGTCGGTCTCTCGATACAAGACACACGCCATCGAACTCGTCGGTCTCTCTCTATACAAGACACACGCCATCGAACTCGTCGGCCTCTCTATACAAGGCACACGCCATCGAACTCGTCGGTCTCTCTCTATACAAGACACACGCCATCGAACTATTCGGTCTCTCTCTCTATACAAGACACACGCCATCGAACTCGTCGGTCTCTCTCTATACAAGACACACGCCATCCAACTCGTCGGTCTCTCTATGCAAGACACACGCCAGCGAAATCGTCGGTCTCTCTATACGAGACACACGCCACAGAACTCGTCGGACCCTCTATTCAAGACACACGCCATCGAACTCGTCGTTCTCTCTCTATACAAGACACATGCCATTAAACTCGTCGGTCTCTCTCTATACAAGACACACGCCATCGAACTCGTCGGTCTCTCTATACAAGACACACGCCAACGAACTCGTCGGTCTCTCTCTTTACAAGACACACGCCATCGAACTCGTCGGTCTCTCTATATACAAGACACACGCCATCGAACTCGTCGGTCTCTCTATATACAAGACACACGCCATCGAACTCGTCGGTCTCTCTCTATACAAGACACATGTCATCGAACTCCTCGGTCTCTCTATATACAAGACACACGCAATCGAACTCGTCGGTCTCTCTCTATACAAGACACACTCCATCGAACTTGTCGGTCTCTCTATACAAGACACACGCCATTGAACTCGTCGGTTTCTCTCTATACAAGACACACGCCATCGAACTCGACGGTCTCTCTATACAAGACACACGCCATCGAACTCGTTGGTCTCTCTATACAAGACACACGCCACCGAACTCGTCGGTCTCTCTCTCTATAAAAGACACACGCCATCGAACTCGTGGGTCTCTCTATACGAGACACACGCCATCGAACTCGTCGGTCTCTCTATACGAGACACACGCCAACGAACTCATCGGTCTCTCTCTACAAGACACACGCCATCGAGCTCGTCGGTCTATCTTTACAAGAACACGCCATCGAACTCGTCGGTCTATCGTTACAAGACACACGACATCGAACTCGTCGGTCTCTCTATAAAAGAAACACGCCATCGAACTCGTCGGTCTCTCTATACAAGACACAAGCCAGCGAAATCGTCGGTCTCTCTATAAAAGAAACACGCCATCGAAGTCGTCGGACTCTCTATATAAAAGACGCACGCCATCGAACTCGTCGGACTCTCTATACAAGACACACGCCATCGAACTCGTCGGTCTCTCTATACAAGACACACGCCATCGAAATCGTCGGTCTCTCTCTATACAAGACACACGCCATCGAACTCGTCGGTCTCTCTATACAAGACACACGCCATCGAAATCGTCGGTCTCTCTCTATACAAGACACACGCCATCGAACTCGTCGGTCTCTCTATACAAGACACACGCCATCGAACTCGTCGGTCTCTCTCTATACAAGACCCACGCCATCGAACTCGTCGGACTCTCTATACAAGGCACACGCCATCGAACTCGTCGGTCTCTCTCTATACAAGACACACGCCATCGAACTCGTCGGTCTCTCTATACAAGACACACTCCATCGAACTTGTCGGTCTCTCTATACAAGACACACGCCATCGAACTCGTCGGTCTATCGTTACAAGACACACGCAATCGAACTCGTCGGTCTCTCTATAAAAGAAACACGCCATCGAACTCGTCGGTCTCTCTATACAAGAAACAAGCCAGCGAAATCGTCGGTCTCTCTATACAAGACACACGCCATCGAAGTCGTCGGACTCTCTATATACAAGACACACGCCATCGAACTCGTCGGACTCTCTATACAAGACACACGCCATCGAACTCGTCGATCTCTCTATACAAGATACATTCCATCGAACTTGTCGGTCTCTCTATACAAGACACACGCCATCGAACTCGTCGGTCTCCCTCTATACAAGACACACGCCATCGAACTCGTCGGTCTCTCTATACGAGACACACGCCATCGAACTCGTCGGTCTCTCTATACGAGACACACGCCAACGAACTCGTCGGTCTCTCTATACAAGACACACGCCATCGAACTCGTCGGTCTATCTTTACAAGACACACGCTATCGAGCTCGTCGGTCTATCGTTACAAGACACACGCCATCGAACTCGTCGGTCTCTCTATAAAAGAAACACACCATCGAACTCGTCGGTCTCTCTATACAAGAAACAAGCCAGCGAAATCGTCGGTCTCTCTATACAAGACACACGCCATCGAAGTCGTCGGACTCTCTATATACAAGACACACGCCATCGAACTCGTCGGACTCTCTATACAAGACACACGCCATCGAACTCGTCGGTCTCTCTATACAAGATACATTCCATCGAACTTGTCGGTCTCTCTATACAAGACACACGCCATCGAACTCGTCGGTCTCTCTCTCTCTCTATACAAGACACACGCCATCGAACTCGTCGGTCTCTCTCTATACAAGAAACACGCCATCGAACTCGTCGGTCTCTCTATACAAGAAACAAGCCAGCGAAATCGTCGGTCTCTCTATACAAGACACACGCCATCGAAGTCGTCGGAATCTCTATATACAAGACACACGCCATCGAACTCTTCGGACTCTCTATACAAGACACACGCCATCGAACTCGTCGGTCTCTCTATACAAGATACATTCCATCGAACTTGTCGGTCTCTCTATACAAGACACACGCCATCGAACTCGTCGGTCTCTCTCTATACAAGACACACGCCATCGAACTCGTCGGTCTCTCTATACAAGACACACGCCATCGAACTCGTCGGTCTCTCTCTCTATACAAGACACACGCCATCGAACTCGTCGGTCTCTCTCTATACAAGAAACACGCCATCGAACTCGTCGGTCTCTCTATACAAGACACATGCCATCGAACTCGTCGGTCTCTCTCTGTACAAGACAAACGCCATTGAACTCGTCGGTCACTCTCTATACAAGACACACGCCATCGAAGTCGACGGACTCTCTCTACGAGACACACGCCATCGAGCTCGTCGGTCTCTCTATACAAGACAAACGCCATCGAACTCGTCGGTCTCTCTATACAAGACACACGCCATCGAACTCGTCGGTCTCTCTATACAAGACACACGCTATCGAACTCGTCGGTCTCTCTATACAAGGCACACGCCATCGAACTCGTCGGTCTCTCTCTATACAAGACACACGCCATCGAACTCGTCGGTCTCTCTATACAAGACACACTCCATCGAAATTGTCGGTCTCTCGATACAAGACACACGCCATCGAACTCGTCGGTCTCTCTCTATACAAGACACACGCCATCGAACTCGTCGGCCTCTCTATACAAGGCACACGCCATCGAACTCGTCGGTCTCTCTCTATACAAGACACACGCCATCGAACTATTCGGTCTCTCTCTCTATACAAGACACACGCCATCGAACTCGTCGGTCTCTCTCTATATATATATATGTACAAGACACACGCCACCAAACTCGTCGGTCTCTCTCTATACAAGACACACGCCATCCAACTCGTCGGTCTCTCTATGCAAGACACACGGCAGCGAAATCGTCGGTCTCTCTATACGAGACACACGCCACAGAACTCGTCGGACCTTCTATTCAAGACACACGCCATCGAACTCGTCGTTCTCTCTCTATACAAGACACATGCCATTAAACTCGTCGGTCTCTCTCTATACAAGACACACGCCATCGAACTCGTCGGTCTCTCTATACAAGACACACGCCAACGAACTCGTCGGTCTCTCTCTATACAAGACACACGCCATCGAACTCGTCGGTCTCTCTATATACAAGACACACGCCATCGAACTCGTCGGTCTCTCTATATACAAGACACACGCCATCGAACTCGTCGGTCTCTCTCTATACAAGACACATGTCATCGAACTCCTCGGTCTCTCTATATACAAGACACACGCAATCGAACTCGTCGGTCTCTCTCTATACAAGACACACTCCATCGAACTTGTCGGTCTCTCTATACAAGACACTCGCCATTGAACTCGTCGGTTTCTCTCTATACAAGACACACGCCATCGAACTCGACGGTCTCTCTATACAAGACACACGCCATCGAACTCGTTGGTCTCTCTATACAAGACACACGCCACCGAACTCGTCGGTCTCTCTCTCTATAAAAGACACACGCCATCGAACACGTGGGTCTCTCTATACGAGACACACGCCATCGAACTCGTCGGTCTCTCTATACGAGACACACGCCAACGAACTCATCGGTCTCTCTCTACAAGACACACGCCATCGAGCTCGTCGGTCTATCTTTACAAGAACACGCCATCGAACTCGTCGGTCTATCGTTACAAGACACACGACATCGAACTCGTCGGTCTCTCTATAAAAGAAACACGCTATCGAACTCGTCGGTCTCTCTATACAAGACACAAGCCAGCGAAATCGTCGGTCTCTCTATAAAAGAAACACGCCATCGAAGTCGTCGGACTCTCTATATAAAAGACGCACGCCATCGAACTCGTCGGACTCTCTATAAAAGACACACGCCATCGAACTCGTCGGTCTCTCTATACAAGACACACGCCATCGAAATCGTCGGTCTCTCTCTATACAAGACACACGCCATCGAACTCGTCGGTCTCTCTATACAAGACACACGCCATCGAAATCGTCGGTCTCTCTCTATACAAGACACACGCCATCGAACTCGTCGGTCTCTCTATACAAGACACACGCCATCGAACTCGTCGGTCTCTCTCTATACAAGACCCACGCCATCGAACTCGTCGGTCTCTCTCTATACAAGACACACGCCATCGAACTCTTCGGTCTCTCTATACAAGACACACGCCATCGAACTCGTTAGTCTCTCTATATACAAGACACACGCCATCGAACTCGTTGGTCTCTCTATACAAGACACACGCCACCGAACTCGTCGGTCTCTCTCTCTATACAAGACACACGCCATCGAACTCGTCGGTCTCTCTATACGAGACACACGCCATCGAACTCGTCGGTATCTCTATACGAGACACACGCCAACGAACTCGTCGGTCTCTCTATACAAGACACACGCCATCGAACTCGTTGGTCTATCTTTACAAGACACACGCCATCGAACTCGTCGGTCTATCGTTACAAGACACACGCCATCGAACTCGTCGGTCTCTCTATAAAAGAAACACGCCAGCGAAATCGTCGGTCTCTCTATACAAGAAAAACGCCATCGAAGTCGTCGGACTCTCTATATACAAGACACACGCCATCGAACTCGTCGGACTCTCTATTCAAGACACACGCCATCGAACTCGTCGGTCTCTCTATACAAGATACATTCCATCGAACTCGTCGGTCTCTCTCTACAAGACACACGCCATCGAACTCGTCGGTCTCTCTCTATACAAGACACACGCCATCGAACTCGTCGGTCTCTCTATACGAGAAACACGCCATCGAACTCGTCGGTCTCTCTATAGGAGACACACGCCAACGAACTCGTCGGTCTCTCTATACAAGACACACGCCATCGAACTCGTCGGTCTATCTTTACAAGACACACGCCATCGAACTCGTCGGTCTATCTTTACAAGACACACGCCATCGAACTCGTCGGTCCCTCTATAAAAGAAACACGCCATCGAACTCGTCGGTCTCTCTATACAAGAAACAAGCCAGCGAAATCGTCGGTCTCTCTATACAAGACACACGCCATCGAAGTCGTCGGACTCTCTATATACAAGACACACGCCATCGAACTCTTCGGACTCTCTATACAAGACACACGCCATCGAACTCGTCGGTCTCTCTATACAAGATACATTCCATCGAACTTGTCGGTCCCTCTATACAAGACACACGCCATCGAACTCGTCGGTCTCTCTCTATACAAGACACACGCCATCGAACTCGTCGGTCTCTCTATACAAGACACACGCCATAGAACTCGTCGGTCTCTCTCTCTATACAAGACACACGCCATCGAACTCGTCGGTCTCTCTCTATACAAGAAACACGCCATCGAACTCGTCGGTCTCTCTATACAAGACACATGCCATCGAACTCGTCGGTCTCTCTCTATACAAGACAAACGCCATTGAACTCGTCGGTCACTCTCTATACAAGACACACGCCATCGAAGTCGACGGACTCTCTCTACGAGACACATGCCATCGAGCTCGTCGGTCTCTCTATACAAGACAAACGCCATCGAACTCGTCGGTCTCTCTATACAAGACACACGCCATCGAACTCGTCGGTCTCTCTATACAAGACACACGCTATCGAACTCGTCGGTCTCTCTATACAAGGCACACGCCATCGAACTCGTCGGTCTCTCTCTATACAAGACACACGCCATCGAACTCGTCGGTCTCTCTATACAAGACACACTCCATCGAAATTGTCGGTCTCTCGATACAAGACACACGCCATCGAACTCGTCGGTCTCTCTCTATACAAGACACACGCCATCGAACTCGTCGGCCTCTCTATACAAGGCACACGCCATCGAACTCGTCGGTCTCTCTCTAAACAAGACACACGCCATCGAACTATTCGGTCTCTCACTCTATACAAGACACACGCCATCGAACTCGTCGGTCTCTCTCTATATATATATATATACAAGACACACGCCACCAAACTCGTCGGTCTCTCTATATACAAGACACACGCCATCCAACTCGTCGGTCTCTCTATGCAAGACACACGCCAGCGAAATCGTCGGTCTCTCTATACGAGACACACGCCACAGAACTCATCGGACCCTCTATTCAAGACACACGCCATCGAACTCGTCGTTCTCTCTCTATACAAGACACATGCCATTAAACTCGTCGGTCTCTCTCTATACAAGACACACGCCACCGAACTCGTCGGTCTCTCTCTCTATAAAAGACACACGCCATCGAACACGTGGGTCTCTCTATACAAGACACAAGCCAGCGAAATCGTCGGTCTCTCTATAAAAGAAACACGCCATCGAAGTCGTCGGACTCTCTATATAAAAGACGCACGCCATCGAACTCGTCGGACTCTCTATAAAAGACACACGCCATCGAACTCGTCGGTCTCTCTATACAAGACACACGCCATCGAAATCGTCGGTCTCTCTCTATACAAGACACACGCCATCGAACTCGTCGGTCTCTCTATACAAGACACACGCCATCGAAATCGTCGGTCTCTCTCTATACAAGACACACGCCATCGAACTCGTCGGTCTCTCTATACAAGACACACGCCATCGAACTCGTCGGTCTCTCTCTATACAAGACCCACGCCATCGAACTCGTCGGTCTCTCTCTATACAAGACACACGCCATCGAACTCTTCGGTCTCTCTATACAAGACACACGCCATCGAACTCGTTAGTCTCTCTATATACAAGACACACGCCATCGAACTCGTTGGTCTCTCTATACAAGACACACGCCACCGAACTCGTCGGTCTCTCTCTCTATACAAGACACACGCCATCGAACTCGTCGGTCTCTCTATACGAGACACACGCCATCGAACTCGTCGGTATCTCTATACGAGACACACGCCAACGAACTCGTCGGTCTCTCTATACAAGACACACGCCATCGAACTCGTTGGTCTATCTTTACAAGACACACGCCATCGAACTCGTCGGTCTATCGTTACAAGACACACGCCATCGAACTCGTCGGTCTCTCTATAAAAGAAACACGCCAGCGAAATCGTCGGTCTCTCTATACAAGAAAAACGCCATCGAAGTCGTCGGACTCTCTATATACAAGACACACGCCATCGAACTCGTCGGACTCTCTATTCAAGACACACGCCATCGAACTCGTCGGTCTCTCTATACAAGATACATTCCATCGAACTCGTCGGTCTCTCTCTACAAGACACACGCCATCGAACTCGTCGGTCTCTCTCTATACAAGACACACGCCATCGAACTCGTCGGTCTCTCTATACGAGAAACACGCCATCGAACTCGTCGGTCTCTCTATAGGAGACACACGCCAACGAACTCGTCGGTCTCTCTATACAAGACACACGCCATCGAACTCGTCGGTCTATCTTTACAAGACACACGCCATCGAACTCGTCGGTCTATCTTTACAAGACACACGCCATCGAACTCGTCGGTCCCTCTATAAAAGAAACACGCCATCGAACTCGTCGGTCTCTCTATACAAGAAACAAGCCAGCGAAATCGTCGGTCTCTCTATACAAGACACACGCCATCGAAGTCGTCGGACTCTCTATATACAAGACACACGCCATCGAACTCTTCGGACTCTCTATACAAGACACACGCCATCGAACTCGTCGGTCTCTCTATACAAGATACATTCCATCGAACTTGTCGGTCCCTCTATACAAGACACACGCCATCGAACTCGTCGGTCTCTCTCTATACAAGACACACGCCATCGAACTCGTCGGTCTCTCTATACAAGACACACGCCATCGAACTCGTCGGTCTCTCTCTCTATACAAGACACACGCCATCGAACTCGTCGGTCTCTCTCTATACAAGAAACACGCCATCGAACTCGTCGGTCTCTCTATACAAGACACATGCCATCGAACTCGTCGGTCTCTCTCTATACAAGACAAACGCCATTGAACTCGTCGGTCACTCTCTATACAAGACACACGCCATCGAAGTCGACGGACTCTCTCTACGAGACACATGCCATCGAGCTCGTCGGTCTCTCTATACAAGACAAACGCCATCGAACTCGTCGGTCTCTCTATACAAGACACACGCCATCGAACTCGTCGGTCTCTCTATACAAGACACACGCTATCGAACTCGTCGGTCTCTCTATACAAGGCACACGCCATCGAACTCGTCGGTCTCTCTCTATACAAGACACACGCCATCGAACTCGTCGGTCTCTCTATACAAGACACACTCCATCGAAATTGTCGGTCTCTCGATACAAGACACACGCCATCGAACTCGTCGGTCTCTCTCTATACAAGACACACGCCATCGAACTCGTCGGCCTCTCTATACAAGGCACACGCCATCGAACTCGTCGGTCTCTCTCTAAACAAGACACACGCCATCGAACTATTCGGTCTCTCTCTCTATACAAGACACACGCCATCGAACTCGTCGGTCTCTCTCTATATATATATATATACAAGACACACGCCACCAAACTCGTCGGTCTCTCTATATACAAGACACACGCCATCCAACTCGTCGGTCTCTCTATGCAAGACACACGCCAGCGAAATCGTCGGTCTCTCTATACGAGACACACGCCACAGAACTCATCGGACCCTCTATTCAAGACACACGCCATCGAACTCGTCGTTCTCTCTCTATACAAGACACATGCCATTAAACTCGTCGGTCTCTCTCTATACAAGACACACGCCATCGAACTCGTCGGTCTCTCTATACAAGACACACGCCAACGAACTCGTCGGTCTCTCTCTATACAAGACACACGCCATCGAACTCGTCGGTCTCTCTATATACAAGACACACGCCATCGAACTCGTCGGTCTCTCTATATACAAGACACACGCCATCGAACTCGTCGGTCTCTCTCTATACAAGACACATGTCATCGAACTCCTCGGTCTCTCTATATACAAGACACACGCAATCGAACTCGTCGGTCTCTCTCTATACAAGACACACTCCATCGAACTTGTCGGTCTCTCTATACAAGACACACGCCATTGAACTCGTCGGTTTCTCTCTATACAAGACACACGCCATCGAACTCGACGGTCTCTCTATACAAGACACACGCCATCGAACTCGTTGGTCTCTCTATACAAGACACACGCCACCGAACTCGTCGGTCTCTCTCTCTATAAAAGACACACGCCATCGAACTCGTGGGTCTCTCTATACGAGACACACGCCATCGAACTCGTCGGTCTCTCTATACGAGACACACGCCAACGAACTCATCGGTCTCTCTCTACAAGACACACGCCATCGAGCTCGTCGGTCTATCTTTACAAGAACACGCCATCGAACGCGTCGGTCTATCGTTACAAGACACACGACATCGAACTCGTCGGTCTCTCTATAAAAGAAACACGCCATCGAACTCGTCGGTCTCTCTATACAAGACACAAGCCAGCGAAATCGTCGGTCTCTCTATAAAAGAAACACGCCATCGAAGTCGTCGGACTCTCTATATAAAAGACGCACGCCATCGAACTCGTCGGACTCTCTATACAAGACACACGCCATCGAACTCGTCGGTCTCTCTATACAAGACACACGCCATCGAAATCGTCGGTCTCTCTCTATACAAGACACACGCCATCGAACTCGTCGGTCTCTCTATACAAGACACACGCCATCGAAATCGTCGGTCTCTCTCTATACAAGACACACGCCATCGAACTCTTCGGTCTCTCTATACAAGACACACGCCATCGAACTCGTCGGTCTCTCTCTATACAAGACCCACGCCATCGAACTCGTCGGTCTCTCTATACAAGGCACACGCCATCGAACTCGTCGGTCTCTCTCTATACAAGACACACGCCATCGAACTTGTCGGTCTCTCTATACAAGACACACGCCATCGAACTCGTCGGTCTATCGTTACAAGACACACGCAATCGAACTCGTCGGTCTCTCTATAAAAGAAACACACCATCGAACTCGTCGGTCTCTCTATACAAGAAACAAGCCAGCGAAATCGTCGGTCTCTCTATACAAGACACACGCCATCGAAGTCGTCGGACTCTCTATATACAAGACACACGCCATCGAACTCGTCGGACTCTCTATACAAGACACACGCCATCGAACTCGTCGATCTCTCTATACAAGATACATTCCATCGAACTTGTCGGTCTCTCTATACAAGACACACGCCATCGAACTCGTCGGTCTCTCTCTATACAAGACACACGCCATCGAACTCGTCGGTCTCTCTATACGAGACACACGCCATCGAACTCGTCGGTCTCTCTATACGAGACACACGCCAACGAACTCGTCGGTCTCTCTATACAAGACACACGCCATCGAACTCGTCGGTCTATCTTTACAAGACACACGCCATCGAACTCGTCGGTCTCTCTATACAAGACACACGCTATCGAACTCGTCGGTCTCTCTCTATACAAGAAACACGCCATCGAACTCGTCGGTCTCTCTATACAAGACACATGCCATCGAACTCGTCGGTCTCTCTCTATACAAGACAAACGCCATCGAACTCGTCGGTCTCTCTCTCTCTATACAAGACACACGCCATCGAACTCGTCGGTCTCTCTCTATATACAAGACACACGCCATCGAACTCGTCGGTCTCTCTATACAAGACACACGCCATCGAAATCGTCGGTCTCTCTATAAAAGAAACACGCCATCGAACTCGTCGGTCTCTCTAAACAAGACACAAGCCAGCGAAATCGTCGGTCTCTCTATACAATAAACACGCCATCGAAGTCGTCGGACTCTCTATATACAAGACACACGCCATCGAACGCGTCGGACTCTCTATACAAGACACACGCCATCGAACTCGTCGGTCTCTCTATACAAGTCACACTCCATCGAACTTTTCGGTCTCTCTATACAATACACACGCCATCGAACTCGTCGGTCTCTCTCTATACAAGACACACGCCATCGAACTCGTCGGTCTCTCTATACAAGACACACGCCATCGAACTCGTCGGTCTCTCTCTATACAAGACCCACGCCATCGAACTCGTCGGTCTCTCTATACAAGACACACGCCATCGAACTCGTCGGTCTCTCTCTATACAAGACACACGCAATCGAACTCGTCGGTCTCTCTATAAAAGAAACACACCATCGAACTCGTCGGTCTCTCTATACAAGAAACAAGCCAGCGAAATCGTCGGTCTCTCTATACAAGACACACGCCATCGAAGTCGTCGGACTCTCTATATACAAGACACACGCCATCGAACTCGTCGGACTCTCTATACAAGACACACGCCATCGAACTCGTCGATCTCTCTATACAAGATACATTCCATCGAACTTGTCGGTCTCTCTATACAAGACACACGCCATCGAACTCGTCGGTCTCTCTCTATACAAGACACACGCCATCGAACTCGTCGGTCTCTCTATACGAGACACACGCCATCGAACTCGTCGGTCTCTCTATACGAGACACACGCCATCGAACTCGTCGGTCTCTCTATACAAGACACACGCCATCGAACTCGTCGGTCTATCTTTACAAGACACACGCCATCGAACTCGTCGGTCTCTCTATACAAGACACACGCTATCGAACTCGTCGGTCTCTCTCTATACAAGAAACACGCCATCGAACTCGTCGGTCTCTCTATACAAGACACATGCCATCGAACTCGTCGGTCTCTCTCTATACAAGACAAACGCCATCGAACTCGTCGGTCTCTCTCTCTCTATACAAGACACACGCCATCGAACTCGTCGGTCTCTCTCTATATACAAGACACACGCCATCGAACTCGTCGGTCTCTCTATACAAGACACACGCCATCGAACTCGTCGGTCTCTCTATAAAAGAAACACGCCATCGAACTCGTCGGTCTCTCTAAACAAGAAACAAGCCAGCGTAATCGTCGGTCTCTCTATACAATAAACACGCCATCGAAGTCGTCGGACTCTCTATATACAAGACACACGCCATCGAACGCGTCGGACTCTCTATACAAGACACACGCCATCGAACTCGTCGGTCTCTCTATACAAGTCACACTCCATCGAACTTTTCGGTCTCTCTATACAATACACACGCCATCGAACTCGTCGGTCTCTCTCTATACAAGACACACGCCATCGAACTCGTCGGTCTCTCTATACAAGACACACGCCATCGAACTCGTCGGTCTCTCTCTATACAAGACCCACGCCATCGAACTCGTCGGTCTCTCTATACAAGGCACACGCCATCGAACTCGTCGGTCTCTCTCTATAAAAGACACACGCCATCGAACTCGTCGGCCTCTCTAAACAAGACACACTCCATCGAACTTGTCGATCTCTCTATACAAGACACACGCCATCGAACTCGTCGGTCTCTCTCTATACAAGACACACGCCATCGAACTCGTCGGTCTCTCTATACAAGACACACGCCATCGAACTCGTCGGTCTCTCTCTATACAAGACACACGCCATCGAACTCTTCGGTCTCTCTATACAAGACACACGCCATCGAACTCGTTAGTCTCTCTATATACAAGACACACGCCATCGAACTCGTTGGTCTCTCTATACAAGACATACGCCACCGAACTCGTCGGTCTCTCTCTCTATACAAGACACACGCCATCGAACTCGTCGGTCTCTCTATACGAGACACACGCCATCGAACTCGTCGGTATCTCTATACGAGACACACGCCAACGAACTCGTCGGTCTCTCTATACAAGACACACGCCATCGAACTCGTCGGTCTATCTTTACAAGACACACGCCATCGAACTCGTCGGTCTATCGTTACAAGACACACGCCATCGAACTCGTCGGTCTCTCTATAAAAGAAACACGCCAGCGAAATCGTCGGTCTCTCTATACAAGACAAACGCCATCGAAGTCGTCGGACTCTCTATATACAAGACACACGCCATCGAACTCGTCGGACTCTCTATTCAAGACACACGCCATCGAACTCGTCGGTCTCTCTATACAAGATACATTCCATCGAACTCGTCGGTCTCTCTCTACAAGACACACGCCATCGAACTCGTCGGTCTCTCTCTATACAAGACACACGCCATCGAACTCGTCGGTCTCTCTATACGAGAAACACGCCATCGAACTCGTCGGTCTCTCTATAGGAGACACACGCCAACGAACTCGTCGGTCTCTCTATACAAGACACACGCCATCGAACTCGTCGGTCTATCTTTACAAGACACACGCCATCGAACTCGTCGGTCTATCGTTACAAGACACACGCCATCGAACTCGTCGGTCCCTCTATAAAAGAAACACGCCATCGAACTCGTCGGTCTCTCTATACAAGAAACAAGCCAGCGAAATCGTCGGTCTCTCTATACAAGACACACGCCATCGAAGTCGTCGGACTCTCTATATACAAGACACACGCCATCGAACTCGTCGGACTCTCTATACAAGACACACGCCATCGAACTCGTCGGTCTCTCTATACAAGATACATTCCATCGAACTTGTCGGTCTCTCTATACAAGACACACGCCATCGAACTCGTCGGTCTCTCTCTATACAAGACACACGCCATCGAACTCGTCGGTCTCTCTATACAAGACACACGCCATCGAACTCGTCGGTCTCTCTCTCTATACAAGACACACGCCATCGAACTCGTCGGTCTCTCTCTATACAAGAAACACGCCATCGAACTCGTCGGTCTCTCTATACAAGACACATGCCATCGAACTCGTCGGTCTCTCTCTATACAAGACAAACGCCATTGAACTCGTCGGTCACTCTCTATACAAGACACACGCCATCGAAGTCGACGGACTCTCTCTACGAGACACACGCCATCGAGCTCGTCGGTCTCTCTATACAAGACACACGCCATCGAACTCGTCGGTCTCTCTCTATACAAGACACACGCCATCGAACTCGTCGGTCTCTCTATACAAGGCACACGCCATCGAACTCGTCGGTCTCTCTCTATACAAGACACACGCCATCGAACTATTCGGTCTCTCTCTCTATACAAGACACTCGTCGGTCTCTCTCTATATATATATATATACAAGACACACGCCACCAAACTCGTCGGTCTCTCTCTATACAAGACACACGCCATCCAACTCGTCGGTCTCTCTATGCAAGACACACGCCAGCGAAATCGTCGGTCTCTCTATACGAGACACACGCCACAGAACTCGTCGGACCCTCTATTCAAGACACACGCCATCGAACTCGTCGTTCTCTCTCTATACAAGACACATGCCATTAAACTCGTCGGTCTCTCTCTATACAAGACACACGCCATCGAACTCGTCGGTCTCTCTATACAAGACACACGCCAACGAACTCGTCGGTCTCTCTCTATACAAGACACACGCCATCGAACTCGTCGGTCTCTCTATATACAAGACACACGCCATCGAACTCGTCGGTCTCTCTATATACAAGACACACGCCATCGAACTCGTCGGTCTCTTTCTATACAAGACACATGTCATCGAACTCCTCGGTCTCTCTATATACAAGACACACGCAATCGAACTCGTCGGTCTCTCTCTATACAAGACACACTCCATCGAACTTGTCGGTCTCTCTATACAAGACACACGCCATTGAACTCGTCGGTTTCTCTCTATACAAGACACACGCCATCGAACTCGACGGTCTCTCTATACAAGACACACGCCATCGAACTCGTTGGTGTCTCTATACAAGACACACGCCACCGAACTCGTCGGTCTCTCTCTCTATAAAAGACACACGCCATCGAACTCGTGGGTCTCTCTATACGAGACACACGCCATCGAACTCGTCGGTCTCTCTATACGAGACACACGCCAACGAACTCATCGGTCTCTCTCTACAAGACACACGCCATCGAGCTCGTCGGTCTATCTTTACAAGAACACGCCATCGAACTCGTCGGTCTATCGTTACAAGACACACGACATCGAACTCGTCGGTCTCTCTATAAAAGAAACACGCCATCGAACTCGTCGGTCTCTCTATACAATACACAAGCCAGCGAAATCGTCGGTCTCTCTATAAAAGAAACACGCCATCGAAGTCGTCGGACTCTCTATACGAGACACACGCCATCGAACTCGTCGGTATCTCTATACGAGACACACGCCAACGAACTCGTCGGTCTCTCTATACAAAACACACGCCATCGAACTCGTCGGTCTATCTTTACAAGACACACGCCATCGAACTCGTCGGTCTATCGTTACAAGACACACGCCATCGAACTCGTCGGTCTCTCTATAAAAGAAACACGCCAGCGAAATCGTCGGTCTCTCTATACAAGACAAACGCCATCGAAGTCGTCGGACTCTCTATATACAAGACACACGCCATCGAACTCGTCGGACTCTCTATTCAAGACACACGCCATCGAACTCGTCGGTCTCTCTATACAAGATACATTCCATCGAACTCGTCGGTCTCTCTCTACAAGACACACGCCATCGAACTCGTCGGTCTCTCTCTATACAAGACACACGCCATCGAACTCGTCGGTCTCTCTATACGAGAAACACGCCATCGAACTCGTCGGTCTCTCTATAGGAGACACACGCCAACGAACTCGTCGGTCTCTCTATACAAGACACACGCCATCGAACTCGTCGGTCTATCTTTACAAGACACACGCCATCGAACTCGTCGGTCTATCGTTACAAGACACACGCCATCGAACTCGTCGGTCCCTCTATAAAAGAAACACGCCATCGAACTCGTCGGTCTCTCTATACAAGAAACAAGCCAGCGAAATCGTCGGTCTCTCTATACAAGACACACGCCATCGAAGTCGTCGGACTCTCTATATACAAGACACACGCCATCGAACTCGTCGGACTCTCTATACAAGACACACGCCATCGAACTCGTCGGTTTCTCTATACAAGATACATTCCATCGAACTTGTCGGTCTCTCTATACAAGACACACGCCATCGAACTCGTCGGTCTCTCTCTATACAAGACACACGCCATCGAACTCGTCGGTCTCTCTATACAAGACACACGCCATCGAACTCGTCGGTCTCTCTCTCTATACAAGACACACGCCATCGAACTCGTCAGTCTCTCTCTATACAAGAAACACGCCATCGAACTCGTCGGTCTCTCTATACAAGACACATGCCATCGAACTCGTCGGTCTCTCTCTATACAAGACAAACGCCATTGAACTCGTCGGTCACTCTCTATACAAGACACACGCCATCGAAGTCGACGGACTCTCTCTACGAGACACACGCCATCGAGCTCGTCGGTCTC
This sequence comes from Lamellibrachia columna, assembly GCA_963662155.1. Classification (NCBI taxonomy): domain Eukaryota; kingdom Metazoa; phylum Annelida; class Polychaeta; order Sabellida; family Siboglinidae; genus Lamellibrachia; species Lamellibrachia columna. The sequence goes on along the minus strand of OY759266.1, from coordinate 26,603,381 downwards.
TCTATACAAGACAAACGCCATCGAACTCGTCGGTCTCTCTATACAAGACACACGCCATCGAACTCGTCGGTCTCTCTATACAAGACACACGCTATCGAACTCGTCGGTCTCTCTACACAAGGCACACGCCATCGAACTCGTCGGTCTCTCTCTATACAAGACACACGCCATCGAACTCGTCGGTCTCTCTATACAAGACACATTCCATCGAAATTGTCGGTCTCTCGATACAAGACACACGCCATCGAACTCGTCGGTCTCTCTCTATACAAGACACACGCCATCGAACTCGTCGGTCTCTCTATACAAGGCACACGCCATCGAACTCGTCGGTCTCTCTCTATACAAGACACACGCCATCGAACTATTCGGTCTCTCTCTCTATACAAGACACACGCCATCGAACTCGTCGGTCTCTCTCTATATATATATATATACAAGACACACGCCACCAAACTCGTCGGTCTCTCTCTATACAAGACACACGCCATCCAACTCGTCGGTCTCTCTATGCAAGACACACGCCAGCGAAATCGTCGGTCTCTCTATACGAGACACACGCCACAGAACTCGTCGGACCCTCTATTCAAGACACACGCCATCGAACTCGTCGTTCTCTCTCTATACAAGACACATGCCATTAAACTCGTCGGTCTCTCTCTATACAAGACACACGCCATCGAACTCGTCGGTCTCTCTATACAAGACACACGCCAACGAACTCGTCGGTCTCTCTCTATACAAGACACACGCCATCGAACTCGTCGGTCTCTCTATATACAAGACACACGCCATCGAACTCGTCGGTCTCTCTATATACAAGACACACGCCATCGAACTCGTCGGTCTCTTTCTATACAAGACACATGTCATCGAACTCCTCGGTCTCTCTATATACAAGACACACGCAATCGAACTCGTCGGTCTCTCTCTATACAAGACACACTCCATCGAACTTGTCGGTCTCTCTATACAAGACACACGCCATTGAACTCGTCGGTTTCTCTCTATACAAGACACACGCCATCGAACTCGACGGTCTCTCTATACAAGACACACGCCATCGAACTCGTTGGTGTCTCTATACAAGACACACGCCACCGAACTCGTCGGTCTCTCTCTCTATAAAAGACACACGCCATCGAACTCGTGGGTCTCTCTATACGAGACACACGCCATCGAACTCGTCGGTCTCTCTATACGAGACACACGCCAACGAACTCATCGGTCTCTCTCTACAAGACACACGCCATCGAGCTCGTCGGTCTATCTTTACAAGAACACGCCATCGAACTCGTCGGTCTATCGTTACAAGACACACGACATCGAACTCGTCGGTCTCTCTATAAAAGAAACACGCCATCGAACTCGTCGGTCTCTCTATACAAGACACAAGCCAGCGAAATCGTCGGTCTCTCTATAAAAGAAACACGACATCGAAGTCGTCGGACTCTCTATATAAAAGACGCACGCCATCGAACTCGTCGGACTCTCTATACAAGACACACGCCATCGAACTCGTCGGTCTCTCTATACAAGACACACGCCATCGAAATCGTCGGTCTCTCTCTATACAAGACACACGCCATCGAACTCTTCGGTCTCTCTATACAAGACACACGCCATCGAAATCGTCGGTCTCTCTCTATACAAGACACACGCCATCGAACTCGTCGGTCTCTCTATACAAGACACACGCCATCGAACTCGTCGGTCTCTCTCTATACAAGACCCACGCCATCGAACTCGTCGGTCTCTCTATACAAGGCACACGCCATCGAACTCGTCGGTCTCTCTCTATACAAGACACACGTCATCGAACTCGTCGGTCTCTCTATACAAGACACACTCCATCGAACTTGTCGGTCTCTCTATACAAGACACACGCCATCGAACTCGTCGGTCTATCGTTACAAGACACACGCAATCGAACTCGTCGGTCTCTCTATAAAAGAAACACGCCATCGAACTCGTCGGTCTCTCTATACAAGAAACAAGCCAGCGAAATCGTCGGTCTCTCTATACAAGACACACGCCATCGAAGTCGTCGGACTCTCTATATACAAGACACACGCCATCGAACTCGTCGGACTCTCTATACAAGACACACGCCATCGAACTCGTCGATCTCTCTATACAAGATACATTCCATCGAACTTGTCGGTCTCTCTATACAAGACACACGCCATCGAACTCGTCGGTCTCTCTCTATACAAGACACACGCCATCGAACTCGTCGGTCTCTCTATACGAGACACACGCCATCGAACTCGTCGGTCTCTCTATACGAGACACACGCCAACGAACTCGTCGGTCTCTCTATACAAGACACACGCCATCGAACTCGTCGGTCTATCTTTACAAGACACACGCCATCGAGCTCGTCGGTCTATCGTTACAAGACACACGCCATCGAACTCGTCGGTCTCTCTATAAAAGAAACACACCATCGAACTCGTCGGTCTCTCTATACAAGAAACAAGCCAGCGAAATCGTCGGTCTCTCTATACAAGACACACGCCATCGAAGTCGTCGGACTCTCTATATACAAGACACACGCCATCGAACTCGTCGGACTCTCTATACAAGACACACGCCATCGAACTCGTCGATCTCTCTATACAAGATACATTCCATCGAACTTGTCGGTCTCTCTATACAAGACACACGCCATCGAACTCGTCGGTCTCTCTCTATACAAGACACACGCCATCGAACTCGTCGGTCTCTCTATACGAGACACACGCCATCGAACTCGTCGGTCTCTCTATACGAGACACACGCCAACGAACTCGTCGGTCTCTCTATACAAGACACACGCCATCGAACTCGTCGGTCTATCTTTACAAGACACACGCCATCGAGCTCGTCGGTCTATCGTTACAAGACACACGCCATCGAACTCGTCGGTCTCTCTATAAAAGAAACACACCATCGAACTCGTCGGTCTCTCTATACAAGAAACAAGCCAGCGAAATCGTCGGTTTCTCTATACAAGACACACGCCATCGAAGTCGTCGGACTCTCTATATACAAGACACACGCCATCGAACTCGTCGGACTCTCTATACAAGACACACGCCATCGAACTCGTCGGTCTCTCTATACAAGATACATTCCATCGAACTTGTCGGTCTCTCTATACAAGACACACGCCATCGAACTCGTCGGTCTCTCTCTATACAAGACACACGCCATCGAACTCGTCGGTCTCTCTATACAAGACACACGCCATCGAACTCGTCGGTCTCTCTCTATACAAGACACACGCCATCGAACTCTTCGGTCTCTCTATACAAGACACACGCCATCGAACTCGTTAGTCTCTCTATATACAAGACACACGCCATCGAACTCGTTGGTCTCTCTATACAAGACACACGCCACCGAACTCGTCGGTCTCTCTCTCTATACAAGACACACGCCATCGAACTCGTCGGTCTCTCTATACGAGACACACGCCATCGAACTCGTCGGTATCTCTATACGAGACACACGCCAACGAACTCGTCGGTCTCTCTATACAAGACACACGCCATCGAACTCGTCGGTCTATCTTTACAAGACACACGCCATCGAACTCGTCGGTCTATCGTTACAAGACACACGCCATCGAACTCGTCGGTCTCTCTATAAAAGAAACACGCCAGCGAAATCGTCGGTCTCTCTATTCAAGACAAACGCCATCGAAGTCGTCGGACTCTCTATATACAAGACACACGCCATCGAACTCGTCGAACTCTCTATTCAAGACACACGCCATCGAACTCGTCGGTCTCTCTATACAAGATACATTCCATCGAACTCGTCGGTCTCTCTCTACAAGACACACGCCATCGAACTCGTCGGTCTCTCTCTATACAAGACACACGCCATCGAACTCGTCGGTCTCTCTATACGAGAAACACGCCATCGAACTCGTCGGTCTCTCTATAGGAGACACACGCCAACGAACTCGTCGGTCTCTCTATACAAGACACACGCCATCGAACTCGTCGGTCTATCTTTACAAGACACACGCCATCGAACTCGTCGGTCTATCGTTACAAGACACACGCCATCGAACTCGTCGGTCCCTCTATAAAAGAAACACGCCATCGAACTCGTCGGTCTCTCTATACAAGAAACAAGCCAGCGAAATCGTCGGTCTCTCTATACAAGACACACGCCATCGAAGTCGTCGGACTCTCTATATACAAGACACACGCCATCGAACTCTTCGGACTCTCTATACAAGACACACGCCATCGAACACGTCGGTCTCTCTATACAAGATACATTCCATCGAACTTGTCGGTCTCTCTATACAAGACACACGCCATCGAACTCGTCGGTCTCTCTCTATACAAGACACACGCCATCGAACTCGTCGGTCTCTCTCTCTATACAAGACACACGCCATCGAACTCGTCGGTCTCTCTCTATACAAGAAACACGCCATCGAACTCGTCGGTCTCTCTATACAAGACACATGCCATCGAACTCGTCGGTCTCTCTCTATACAAGACAAACGCCATTGAACTCATCGGTCACTCTCTATACAAGACACACGCCATCGAAGTCGACGGACTCTCTCTACGAGACACACGCCATCGAGCTCGTCGGTCTCTCTATACAAAACAAACGCCATCGAACTCGTCGGTCTCTCTATACAAGACACACGCCATCGAACTCGTCGGTCTCTCTATACAAGACACACGCTATCGAACTCGTCGGTCTCTCTATACAAGGCACACGCCATCGAACTCGTCGGTCTCTCTCTATACAAGACACACGCCATCGAACTCGTCGGTCTCTCTATACAAGACACACTCCATCGAAATTGTCGGTCTCTCGATACAAGACACACGCCATCGAACTCGTCGGTCTCTCTCTATACAAGACACACGCCATCGAACTCGTCGGCCTCTCTATACAAGGCACACGCCATCGAACTCGTCGGTCTCTCTCTATACAAGACACACGCCATCGAACTATTCGGTCTCTCTCTCTATACAAGACACACGCCATCGAACTCGTCGGTCTCTCTCTATATATATATATATATACAAGACACACGCCACCAAACTCGTCGGTCTCTCTCTATACAAGACACACGCCATCCAACTCGTCGGTCTCTCTATGCAAGACACACGCCAGCGAAATCGTCGGTCTCTCTATACGAGACACACGCCACAGAACTCGTCGGACCCTCTATTCAAGACACACGCCATCGAACTCGTCGTTCTCTCTCTATACAAGACACATGCCATTAAACTCGTCGGTCTCTCTCTATACAAGACACACGCCATCGAACTCGTCGGTCTCTCTATACAAGACACACGCCAACGAACTCGTCGGTCTCTCTCTATACAAGACACACGCCATCGAACTCGTCGGTCTCTCTATATACAAGACACACGCCATCGAACTCGTCGGTCTCTCTATATACAAGACACACGCCATCGAACTCGTCGGTCTCTCTCTATACAAGACAGATGTCATCGAACTCCTCGGTCTCTCTATATACAAGACACACGCAATCGAACTCGTCGGTCTCTCTCTATACAAGACACACTCCATCGATCTTGTCGGTCTCTCTATACAAGACACACGCCATTGAACTCGTCGGTTTCTCTCTATACAAGACACACGCCATCGAACTCGACGGTCTCTCTATACAAGACACACGCCATCGAACTCGTTGGTCTCTCTATACAAGACACACGCCACCGAACTCGTCGGTCTCTCTCTCTATAAAAGACACACGCCATCGAACTCGTGGGTCTCTCTATACGAGACACACGCCATCGAACTCGTCGGTCTCTCTATACGAGACACACGCCAACGAACTCATCGGTCTCTCTCTACAAGACACACGCCATCGAGCTCGTCGGTCTATCTTTACAAGAACACGCCATCGAACTCGTCGGTCTATCGTTACAAGACACACGACATCGAACTCGTCGGTCTCTCTATAAAAGAAACACGCCATCGAACTCGTCGGTCTCTCTATACAAGACACAAGCCAGCGAAATCGTCGGTCTCTCTATAAAAGAAACACGCCATCGAAGTCGTCGGACTCTCTATATAAAAGACGCACGCCATCGAACTCGTCGGACTCTCTATACAAGACACACGCCATCGAACTCGTCGGTCTCTCTATACAAGACACACGCCATCGAAATCGTCGGTCTCTCTCTATACAAGACACACGCCATCGAACTCGTCGGTCTCTCTATACAAGACACACGCCATCGAAATCGTCGGTCTCTCTCTATACAAGACACACGCCATCGAACTCGTCGGTCTCTCTATACAAGACACACGCCATCGAACTCGTCGGTCTCTCTCTATACAAGACCCACGCCATCGAACTCGTCGGTCTCTCTATACAAGGCACACGCCATCGAACTCGTCGGTCTCTCTCTATACAAGACACACGCCATCGAACTCGTCGGTCTCTCTATACAAGAAACACTCCATCGAACTTGTCGGTCTCTCTATACAAGACACACGCCATCGAACTCGTCGGTCTATCGTTACAAGACACACGCAATCGAACTCGTCGGTCTCTCTATAAAAGAAAAACACCATCGAACTCGTCGGTCTCTCTATACAAGAAACAAGCCAGCGAAATCGTCGGTCTCTCTATACAAGACACACGCCATCGAAGTCGTCGGACTCTCTATATACAAGACACACGCCATCGAACTCGTCGGACTCTCTATACAAGACACACGCCATCGAACTCGTCGATCTCTCTATACAAGATACATTCCATCGAACTTGTCGGTCTCTCTATACAAGACACACGCCATCGAACTCGTCGGTCTCTCTCTATACAAGACACACGCCATCGAACTCGTCGGTCTCTCTATACGAGACACACGCCATCGAACTCGTCGGTCTCTCTATACAAGACACACGCCATCGAACTCGTCGGTCTATCTTTACAAGACACATGCCATCGAACTCGTCGGTCTCTCTATACAAGACACACGCTATCGAACTCGTCGGTCTCTCTCTATACAAGAAACACGCCATCGAACTCGTCGGTCTCTCTATACAAGACACATGCCATCGAACTCGTCGGTCTCTCTCTATACAAGACAAACGCCATCGAACTCGTCGGTCTCTCTCTATACAAGACACACGCCATCGAACTCGTCGGTCTCTCTATACGAGACACACGCCATCGAACTCGTCGGTCTCTCTATACAAGACACACGCCATCGAACTCGTCGGTCTATCTTTACAAGACACATGCCATCGAACTCGTCGGTCTCTCTATACAAGACACACGCTATCGAACTCGTCGGTCTCTCTCTATACAAGAAACACGCCATCGAACTCGTCGGTCTCTCTATACAAGACACATGCCATCGAACTCGTCGGTCTCTCTCTATACAAGACAAACGCCATCGAACTCGTCGGTCTCTCTCTCTCTATACAAGACACACGCCATCGAACTCGTCGGTCTCTCTCTATATACAAGACACACGCCATCGAACTCGTCGGTCTCTCTATACAAGACACACGCCATCGAACTCGTCGGTCTCTCTATAAAAGAAACACGCCATCGAACTCGTCGGTCTCTCTAAACAAGACACAAGCCAGCGAAATCGTCGGTCTCTCTATACAATAAACACGCTATCGAACTCGTCGGTCTCTCGATACAAGGCACACGCCATCGAACTCGTCGGTCTCTCTCTATACAAGACACACGCCATCGAACTCGTCGGTCTCTCTCTCTATACAAGACACACGCCATCGAACTCGTCGGTCTCTCTATGCAAGACACACGCCATCGAACTCGTCGGTCTCTCTCTATACAAGACACACGCCATCGAACTATTCGGTCTCTCTCTATACTAGACACACGCCATCGAACTCGTCGGTCTCTCTATATATATATACAAGACACACGCCACCAAACTCGTCGGTCTCTCTCTCTCTATACAAGACACACGCCATCCAACTCGTCGGTCTCTCTATGCAAGACACACGCCAGCGAAATTGTCGGTCTCTCTATATAAGACACACGCCGTCGAAGTCGTCGGACTCTCTATACGAGACACACGCCACCGAACTCGTCGGACCCTCTATTAAAGACACACGCCATCGAACTCGTCGTTCTCTCTCTATACAAGACACACACCATTAAACTCGTCGGTCTCTCTCTATACAAGACACACGCCATCGAACTCGTCGGTCTCTCTATACAAGACACACGCCATCTAACTCGACGGTCTATCTTTACAAGACACACGCCATCGAACTCGTCGGTATATCGTTACAAGACAAACGCCATCAAACTCGTCGGTCTCTCTATACAAGACACACTCCATCGAACTTGTCGGTCTCTCTATACAAGACACACGCCATCGAACTCGTCGGTCTCTCTCTATACAAGACACACGCCATCGAACACGTCGGTCTCTCTCTATACAAGACACACGCCATCGAACTCGTCGGTCTCTCTATACAAGACACACGCCATCGAACTCGTCGGTCTCTCTCTATACAAGACACCCGCTATCGAACTCGCCAGTCTCTCTATAGAAGACACACGCCATCGAACTCGTCGGACTCTCTATACAAGACACACGCCATCGAACTCGTCGGTCTCTCTATACAAGACACACGCCATCGAACTCGTCGGTCTCTCTCTATACAAGACACACGCCATCGAACTCGTCGGTCTCTCTCTATACAAGACACACGCCTTCGAACTATTCGGTCTCTCTCTCTATACAAGACACACGGCATCGAACTCGTCGGTCTCTCTCTCTATATATATATATATATATATATATATACAAGACACACGCCACCAAACTCGTCGGTCTCTCTCTCTATACAAGACACACGCCATCGAACTCGTCGGTCTCTCTATGCAAGACACACGCCAGCGAAATCGTCGGTCTCTCTATATAAGACACACGCCGTCGAAGTCGTCGGACTCTCTATACGAGACACACGCCACCGAACTCGTCGGACCCTCTATTCAAGACACACGCCATCGAACTCGTCGTTCTCTCTCTATACAAGACACACGCCATTAAACTCGTCGGTCTCTCTCTATACAAGACACACGCCATCGAACTCGTCGGTCTCTCTACACAAGACACACGCCAACGAACTCGTCGGTCTCTCTATACAAGATACACGCCATCGAACTCGACGGTCTATCTTTACAAGACACACGCTATAGAACTCGTCGGTATATCGCTACAAGACAAACGCCATCAAACTCGTCGGTCTCTCTATAAAAGAAACACGCCATCGAACTCGTCGGTCTCTCTATACAAGACACATTCCATCGAACTTGTCGGTCTCTCTATACAAGACACACGCCATCGAACTCGTCGGTCTCTCTCTATACAAGACACACGCCATCGAACACGTCGGTCTCTCTCTATACAAGACACACGCCATCGAACTCGTCGGTCTCTCTATACAAGACACACGCCATCGAACTCGTCGGTCTCTCTCTATACAAGACACACGCCATCGAACTCGTCAGTCTCTCTATAGAAGACACACGCCATCGAACTCGTCGGACTCTCTATACAAGACACACGCCATCGAACTCGTCGGTCTCTCTATACAAGACACACGCCATCGAACTTGTCGGTCTCTCTCTATACAAGACACACGCCATCGAACTCGTCGGTCTCTCTATACAAGACACACGCCATCGAACTCGTCGGTCTCTCTCTATACAAGACACCCGCCATCGAACTATTCGGTCTCTCTCTCTATATATACAAGACACACGCCATCGAACTCGTCGGTCTCTCTCTATATATATATACAAGACACACGCCACCAAACTCGTCGGTCTCTCTCTCTATACAAGACACACGCCATCGAACTCGTCGGTCTCTCTATGCAAGACACACGCCAGCGAAATCGTCGGTCTCTCTATATAAGACACACGCCGTCGAAATCGTCGGACTCTCTATACGAGACACACGCCACCGAACTCGTCGGACTCTCTATTCAAGACACACGCCATCGAACTCGTCGTTCTCTCTCTATACAAGACACACGCCATTAAACTCGTCGGTCTCTCTCTATACAAGACACACGCCATCGAACTCATCGGTCTCTCTCTATACAAGACACACGCCAACGAACTCGTCGGTCTCTCTATACAAGACACACGCCATCGAAGTCGACGGTCTATCTTTACAAGACACACGCCATCGAAATCGTCGGTATATCGTTACAAGACAAACGCCATCAAACTCGTCGGTCTCTCTATAAAAAAACACGCCATCGAACTCTTCGGTCTCTCTATACAAGACACACGCCATCGAACTCGTCGGTCTCTCTCTATACAAGACACACGCCATCGAACTATTCGGTCTCTCTCTCTATATATACAAGACACACGCCATCGAACTCGTCGGTCTCTCTCTATATATATATACAAGACACACGCCACCAAACTCGTCGGTCTCTCTCTCTATACAAGACACACGCCATCGAACTCGTCGGTCTCTCTATGCAAGACACACGCCAGCGAAATCGTCGGTCTCTCTATATAAGACACACGCCGTCGAAATCGTCGGACTCTCTATACGAGACACACGCCACCGAACTCGTCGGACTCTCTATTCAAGACACACGCCATCGAACTCGTCGTTCTCTCTCTATACAAGACACACGCCATTAAACTCGTCGGTCTCTCTCTATACAAGACACACGCCATCGAACTCGTCGGTCTCTCTCTATACAAGACACACGCCAACGAACTCGTCGGTCTCTCTATACAAGACACACGCCATCGAAGTCGACGGTCTATCTTTACAAGACACACGCCATCGAAATCGTCGGTATATCGTTACAAGACAAACGCCATCAAACTCGTCGGTCTCTCTATAAAAAAACACGCCATCGAACTCTTCGGTCTCTCTATACAAGACACACGCCATCGAACTCGTCGGTCTCTCTCTATACAAGACACACGCCATCGAACTCGTCGGTCTCTCTATACAAGACACACGCCATCGAACTCGTCGGTCTCTCTCTATACAAGACACACGCCATCGAACTATTCGGTCTCTCTCTCTATACAAGACACACGCCATCGAACTCGTCGGTCTCTCTCTATATATATATACAAGACACACGCCACCAAACTCGTCGGTCTCTCTCTCTATACAAGACACACGCCATCGAACTCGTCGGTCTCTCTATGCAAGACACACGCCAGCGAAATCGTCGGTCTCTCTATATAAGACACACGCCGTCGAAGTCGTCGGACTCTCTATACGAGACACTCGCCACCGAACTCGTCGGACCCTCTATTCAAGACACACGCCATCGAACTCGTCGTTCTCTCTCTATACAAGACACACGCCATTATACTCGTCGTTCTCTCTCTATACAAGACACACGCCATCGAACTCGTCGGTCTCTCTATACAAGACAAACGCCATCAAACTCGTCGGTCTCTCTATAAAAGAAACACGCCATCGAACTCGTCGGTCTCTCTATACAAGACACACTCCATCGAACTTGTCGGTCTCTCTATACAAGACACACGCCATCGAACTCGTCGGTCTCTCTCTATACAAGACACACGCCATCGAACTATTCGGTCTCTCTCTCTATACAAGACACACGCCATCGAACTCGTCGGTCTCTCTCTATATATATATATACAAGACACAAGCCACCAAACTCGTCGGTCTCTCTCTCTATACAAGACACACGCCATCGAACTCGTCGGACTCTCTATACAAGACACACGCCATCGAACTCGTCGGTCTCTCACTCTATACAAGACACACGCCATCGAACTCGTCGGTCTCTCTATACAAGACACACGCCATCGAACTCGTTGGTCTCTCTATACAAGACACACGCCCCCGAAATCGTCGGTCTCTCTCTCTCGATACAAGACACACGCCATCGAACTCGTCGGTTTCTCTATACAAGACACACGCCATTGAACTCGTCGGTCTCTCTCTATACAAGACACACGCCATCGAACTCGTCGGTCTCTCTATACAAGACACACGCCATCGAACTCGTCGGTCACTCTCTATAGAAGGCACACGCAGCGAAAACGTCGGTCTCTCTTTACAAGACACACGCCATCGAACTCGTCGGTCTCTCTATACAAGACACACGCCATCGAACTCGTTGGTCTCTCTATACAAGACACATGCCCCCGAAATCGTCGGTCTCTCTCTCTCTCTCGATACAAGACACACAAGCCATCGAACTCGTCGGTTTCTCTATACAAGACACACGCCATTGAACTCGTCGGTCTCTCTCTATACAAGACACATGCCACCGAACTCGTCGGTCTCTCTCTCTCTATACAAGGCACACGCCATTGAACTCGTCGGTCTCCCTCTATACAAGACACACGCCATCGAACTCATCGGTCTCTCTATACAAGACACACGCCATCGAACTCGTCGGTCTATCTTTACAAGACACACGCCATCGAACTCTTCGGTCTCTCTATAAAAGAAACACGCCATCGAACTCTTCGATCTCTCTATACAAGAAACACGCCATCGAACTCGTCTGTCTCTCTCTATATATACGATATACACGCCATAGAACTCGTCGGTCTCTCTGTACAAGACACACGCCAACGAAATCGTCGGTCTCTCTATACAAGACACACGCCATCGAAGTCGTCGGACTCTCTATATACAAGACACACGCCATCGAATTCGTCGGACTCTCTATACAAGACACACGCCATCGAACTCGTCGGACTCTCTATACAAGACACACGCCATCGAACTCGTCGGTCTCTCTCTCTATACAAGACACACGCCATCGAACTCGTCGGTCTCTCTATACAAGACAAACGCCATCGAACTCGTCGGACTCTCTATACAAGACACACGCCATCGAACTCGTCGGTCTCTCTCTATACAAGACACACGCCATCGAACTCGTCGGTCTCTCTCTCTCTATACAAGACACACGCCATCGAACTCGTCGGTCTCTCTCTATATACAAGACACACGCCATCGAACTCGTCGGTCTCTGTATACAAGACACACGCCATCGAACTCGTCGGTCTCTCTATACAAGACACATGGCATCGAAGTCGACGGACTCTCTATACGAGACACGCGCCATCGAACTCGTCGGACTCTCTATACAAGACACACCCCATCGAACTCGTCGGTCTCTCTCTCTATACAAGACACACGCCATCGAACTCGTCGGTCTCTCTATACAAGACACACGCCATCGAACTCGTTGGTCTCTCTATACAAGACACACGCCCCCGAAATCGTCGGCCTCTCTCTCTCGATACAAGACACACGCCATCGAACTCGTCGGTTTCTCTATACAAGACACACGCCATCGAACTCGTCGGTCTCTCTATACAAGACACACGCCATCAAACTCGTTGGTCTCTGTCTCTTTACAAGACACACGCCACCGAACTCGTCGGTCTCTCTCTATATACGAGACACACGCCAACGAACTCGTCGGTCTCTCTATACAAGACACACGCCATCGAACTCGTCGGTCTGTCTTTACAAGACACACGCCATCGAACTCGTCGTCTATCGTTACAAGACACACGCCATCGAACTAGTCGGTCTCTCTATAAAAGAAACACGCCAGCGAAATCGTCGGTCTCTCTATATAAGACACACGCCATCGAAGTCGTCGGACTCTCTATACGAGACACACGCCATCGAACTCTTCGGACCCTCTATACAAGACACACGCCATCGAACTCGTCGTTCTCTCTCTATACAAGACACACGCCATCGAACTCGTTGGTCTCTCTATACAAGACACACGCCATCGAACTCGTCGGTCTCTCTATAAAGAAACACGCCATCGAACTCGTCGGTCTCTCTCTCTATACAAAACACACGCCATCGAAATCGTCGGTCTCTCTATACAAGACACACGCCATCGAACTCGTCGGACTCTCTATACAAGACACACGCCATCGAACTCGTCGGTCTCTCTATACAAGACACACACCATCGAACTCGTCGGTCTCTCTATACAAGACACATGCCATCGAAATCGATGGACTCTCTATACGAGACACGCGCCATCGAACTCGTCGGACTCTCTGTACAAGGCACACGCCATCGAACTCGTCGGTCTCTCTCTCTATACAAGACACACGCCATCGAACTCGTCGGACTCTCTCTATACAAGACACACGCCATCGAACAAGACACACGCCATCGAACTCGTTGGTCTCTCTGTACAAGACACACGCCCCCGAAATCGTCGGCCTCTCTCTCTCGATACAAGACACACGCCATCGAACTCGTCGGTTTCTCTATACAAGACACACGCCATCGAAATCGTCGGTCTCTCTATACAAGACACACGCCATCGAACTCGTTGGTCTCTCTATACAAGACACATGCCATCGAAATCGACGGACTCTCTATACGAGACACACGCCATCGAACTCGTCGGTCTCTCTCTCTATACAAGACACACGCCATCGAACTCGTCGGTCTCTGTATACAAGACACACACCATCGAACTCGTTGGTCTCTCTATACAAGACACACGCCCTCGAAATCGTCGGCCTCTCTCTCTCGATACAAGACACACGCCATCGAACTCGTCGGTTTCTCTATACAAGACACACGCCATCGAACTCGTCGGTCTCTCTATACAAGACACACGCCATCGAACTCGTTGGTCTCTCTATACAAGACTCACGCCACCTAACTCGTCGGTCTCTGTCTCTTTACAAGACACACGCCACCGAACTCGTCGGTCTCTCTCTATATACGAGACACACGCCAACGAACTCTTCGATCTCTCTATACAAGACACACGCCATCGAACTCGTCGGTCTGTCTTTACAAGACACACGCCATCGAACTCGTCGGTCTATCGTTACAAGACACACGCCATCGAACTCGTCGGTCTCTCTATAAAAGAAACACGCCATCGAACTCGTCGGTCTCTCTATATAAGACACACGCCAGCGAAATCGTCGGTCTCTCTATACAAGACACACGCCATCGAAGTCGTCGGACTCTCTATATACAAGACACACGCCATCGAACTCGTCGGACTCTCTATACAAGACACACTCCATCGAACTTGTCGGTCTCTCTCTATACAAGACACACGTCATAGAACTCGTCGGTCACTCTCTATAGAAGGCACACGCCAGCGAAATCGTCGGTCTCTCTATACAAGACACACGCCATCGAACTCGTCGGTCTCTCTATACAAGACACACGCCATCGAACTCTTTGGTCTCTCTATACAAGACACACGCCCCCGAAATTGTCGGCCTCTCTCTCTCGATACAAGACACACGCCATCGAACTCGTCGGTTTCTCTATACAAGACACACGCCATCGAACTCGTCGGTCTCTCTATACAAGACACACGCCATCGAACTCGTTGGTCTCTCTATACAAGACTCAGGCCACCTAACTCGTCGGTCTCTGTCTCTTTACAAGACACACGCCACCGAACTCGTCGGTCTCTCTCTATGTACGAGACACACGCCAACGAACTCGTCGGTCTCTCTATACAAGACACACGCCATCGAACTCGTCGGTCTGTCTTTACACGACACACGCCATCGAACTCGTCGGTCTGTCGTTACAAGACACACGCCATCGAACTCGTCGGTCTCTCTATAAAAGAAACACGCCATCGAACTCGTCGGTCTCTCTATATAAGACACACGCCAGCGAAATCGTCGGTCTCTCTATACAAGACACACGCCATCGAAGTCGTCGGACTCTCTATATACAAGACACACGCCATCGAACTCTTCGGACTCTCTATACAAGACACACTCCATCGAACTTGTCGGTCTCTCTCTATACAAGACACACGTCATCGAACTCGTCGGTCACTCTCTATAGAAGGCACACGCCAGCGAAATCGTCGGTCTCTCTATACAAGACACACGCCATCGAACTTGTCGGTCTCTCTATACAAGACACACGCCATCGAACTCGTTGGTCTCTCTATACAAGACACATGCCCCCGAAATCGTCGGTCTCTCTCTCTCGATACAAGACACACGCCATCGAACTCGTCGGTTTCTCTATACAAGACACACGCCATTGAACTCGTCGGTCTCTCTCTATACAAGACACATTCCACCGAACTCGTCGGTCTCTCTCTCTATACAAGACACACGCCATTGAACTCGTCGGTCTCTCTCTCTATACAAGACACACGCCATCAAACTCGTCGGTCTCTCTATACAAGACACACGCCATCGAACTCGTCGGTCTATCTTTACAAGACACACGCCATCGAACTCGTCGGTCTATCTTTACAAGACACACGCCATCGAATTCGTCGGTCTCTCTATAAAAGAAACACGCCATCGAACTCGTCGATCTCTCTATACAAGACACACGCCATCTAACTCGTCTGTCTCTCTCTATATATATACAATATACACGCCATCGAACTCGTCGGTCTCTCTATACAAGACACACGCCAGCGAAATCGTCTGTCTCTCTATACAAGACACACGCCATCGAAGTCGTCGGACTCTCTATATACAAGAACCACGCCATCGAACTCGTCGGACTCTCTATACAAGACACACGCCATCGAAGTCGACGGACTCTCTATACGAGACACACGTCATCGAACTCGTCGGACTCTCTATACAAGACACACGCCATCGAACTCGTCGGTCTCTCTCTCTCTCTATATATATATAAGACACACGCCATCGAACTCGTCGGTCTCTCTATACAAGACACACGCCATCGAACTCGTTGGTCTCTCTATACAAGACACACGCCCCCGAAATCGTCGGTCTCTCTCTCGATACATGACACACGCCATCGAACTCGTCGGTTTCTCTATACAAGACACACGCCATTGAACTCGACGGTCTCTCTCTATACAAGACACATGCCACCGAACTCGTCGGTCTCTCTCTCTCTATACAAGACACACGCCATTGAACTCGTCGGTCTCTCTCTATACAAGACACACGCCATCGAACTCGTCGGTCTCTCTCTATACAAGACACACGCCATCAAACTCGTCGGTCTCTCTATACAAGACACACGCCATCAAACTCGTCGGTCTCTCTATACAAGACACACGCCATCGAACTCGTCGGTATATCTTTACAAGACACACGCCATCGAACTCGTCGGTTTATCTTTACAAGACACACGCCATCGAACTCGTCGGTCTCTCTATAAAAGAAACACGCCATCGAACTCGTCGATCTCTCTCTATACAAGACACACGCCATCGAACTCGTCGGTCTCTCTCTATACAAGACACACGCCATCAAACTCGTCGGTCTCTCTATACAAGACACACGCCATCAAACTCGTCGGTCTCTCTATACATGACACACGCCATCGAACTCGTCGGTCTATCTTTACAAGACACACGCCATCGAACTCGTCGGTTTATCTTTACAAGACACAAGCCATCGAACTCGTCGGTCTCTCTATAAAAGAAACACGCCATCGAACTCGTCGATCTCTCTATACAAGACACACGCCATCGAACTCGTCTGTTTCTCTCTCTATATATATACAATATACACGCCATCGAACTCGTCGGTCTCTCTATACAAGAAACACGCCAGCGAAATCGTCGGTCTCTCTATACAAGACACACGCCATCAAAGTCGTCGGACTTTCTATATACAAGACACACGCCATCGAACTCTATACAAGACACACTCCATCGAACATGTAGGTCTCTCTATAGAAGACACACGCCATCGAACTCGTCGGTCTCTCTATACAAGACACACGCCATCGAAGTCGTCGGACTCTCTATATACAAGACACACGCCATCGAACTCGTCGGACTCTCTATACAAGACACACTCCATCGAACTTGTCGGTCTCTCTCTATACAAGACACACGTCATAGAACTCGTCGGTCACTCTCTATAGAAGGCACACGCCAGCGAAATCGTCGGTCTCTCTATACAAGACACACGCCATCGAACTCGTCGGTCTCTCTATACAAGACACACGCCATCGAACTCTTTGGTCTCTCTATACAAGACACACGCCCCCGAAATCGTCGGCCTCTCTCTCTCGATACAAGACACACGCCATCGAACTCGTCGGTTTCTCTATACAAGACACACGCCATCGAACTCGTCGGTCTCTCTATACAAGACACACGCCATCGAACTCGTTGGTCTCTCTATACAAGACTCACGCCACCTAACTCGTCGGTCTCTGTCTCTTTACAAGACACACGCCACCGAACTCGTCGGTCTCTCTCTATGTACGAGACACACGCCAACGAACTCGTCGGTCTCTCTATACAAGACACACGCCATCGAACTCGTCGGTCTGTCGTTACAAGACACACGCCATCGAACTCGTCGGTCTCTCTATAAAAGAAACACGCCATCGAACTCGTCGGTCTCTCTATATAAGACACACGCCAGCGAAATCGTCGGTCTCTCTATACAAGACACACGCCATCGAAGTCGTCGGACTCTCTATATACAAGACACACGCCATCGAACTCGTCGGACTCTCTATACAAGACACACTCCATCGAACTTGTCGGTCTCTCTCTATACAAGACACACGTCATCGAACTCGTCGGTCACTCTCTATAGAAGGCACACGCCAGCGAAATCGTCGGTCTCTCTATACAAGACACACGCCATCGAACTTGTCGGTCTCTCTATACAAGACACACGCCATCGAACTCGTTGGTCTCTCTATACAAGACACATGCCCCCGAAATCGTCGGTCTCTCTCTCTCGATACAAGACACACGCCATCGAACTCGTCGGATTCTCTATACAAGACACACGCCATTGAACTCGTCGGTCCCTCTCTATACAAGACACATTCCACCGAACTCGTCGGTCTCTCTCTCTATACAAGACACACGCCATTGAACTCGTCGGTCTCTCTCTATACAAGACACACGCCATCGAACTCGTCGGTCTCTCTCTCTATACAAGACACACGCCATCAAACTCGTCGGTCTCTCTATACAAGACACACGCCATCGAACTCGTCGGTCTATCTTTACAAGACACACGCCATCGAACTCGTCGGTCTATCTTTACAAGACACACGCCATCGAATTCGTCGGTCTCTCTATAAAAGAAACACGCCATCGAACTCGTCGATCTCTCTATACAAGACACACGCCATCTAACTCGTCTGTCTCTCTCTCTATATATACAATATACACGCCATCGAACTCGTCGGTCTCTCTATACAAGACACACGCCAGCGAAATCGTCTGTCTCTCTATACAAGACACACGCCATCGAAGTCGTCGGACTCTCTATATACAAGAACCACGCCATCGAACTCGTCGGACTATCTATACAAGACACACGCCATCGAAGTCGACGGACTCTCTATACGAGACACACGTCATCGAACTCGTCGGACTCTCTATACAAGACACACGCCATCGAACTCGTCGGTCTCTCTCTCTCTCTATATATAAGACACACGCCATCGAACTCGTCGGTCTCTCTATACAAGACACACGCCTTCGAACTCGTTGGTCTCTCTATACAAGACACACGCCCCCGAAATCGTCGGTCTCTCTCTCGATACAAGACACACGCCATCGAACTCGTCGGTTTCTCTATACAAGACACACGCCATTGAACTCGACGGTCTCTCTCTATACAAGACACATGCCACCGAACTCGTCGGTCTCTCTCTCTCTATACAAGACACACGCCATTGAACTCGTCGGTCTCTCTCTATACAAGACACACGCCATCGAACTCGTCGGTCTCTCTCTATACAAGACACACGCCATCAAACTCGTCGGTCTCTCTATACAAGACACACGCCATCAAACTCGTCGGTCTCTCTATACAAGACACACGCCATCGAACTCGTCGGTATATCTTTACAAGACACACGCCATCGAACTCGTCGGTTTATCTTTACAAGACACACGCCATCGAACTCGTCGGTCTCTCTATAAAAGAAACACGCCATCGAACTCGTCGATCTCTCTCTATACAAGACACACGCCATCGAACTCGTCGGTCTCTCTCTATACAAGACACACGCCATCAAACTCGTCGGTCTCTCTATACAAGACACACGCCATCAAACTCGTCGGTCTCTCTATACATGACACACGCCATCGAACTCGTCGGTCTATCTTTACAAGACACACGCCATCGAACTCGTCGGTTTATCTTTACAAGACACAAGCCATCGAACTCGTCGGTCTCTCTATACAAGACACACGCCATCGAACTCGTCTGTTTCTCTCTCTATATATATACAATATACACGCCATCGAACTCGTCGGTCTCTCTATACAAGAAACACGCCAGCGAAATCGTCGGTCTCTCTATACAAGACACACGCCATCAAAGTCGTCGGACTTTCTATATACAAGACACACGCCATCGAACTCTATACAAGACACACTCCATCGAACGTGTAGGTCTCTCTATAGAAGACACACGCCATCGAACTCGTCGGTCTCTCTTTACAAGACACACGCCATCGAACTCGTCGGTCTCTCTCTATACAAGGCACACGCCAACGAACTCGTCGGTCTCTCTTTATACAAGACACACGCCAGCGAACTCGTCGGTCTCTCTATACAAGACACACGCCATCGAACTCGTCGGTCTCTCTCTTTACAAGACACACGCCATCGAACTCGTCGGTCTCTCTCTATATAAGAGACACGCCATCGAACTCGTCGGTCTCTCTCTATACAAGACACACGCCATCGAACTCGTCGGTCTCTCTATACAAGACACACGCCATCGAACTCGTCGGTCTCTCTATACAAGACACACACCATCGAACTCGTCGGTCTCTCTCTATAAAAGACACACGCCATCGAACTCGTCGGTCTCTCTTTCTCTCTATATATACAAAACACACGCCTTCGAACTCGTCGGTCTCTCTATACAAGACACACGCCATCGAACTCTTCGGTCTCTCTCTATACAAGACACACGTCAGCGTCAACTAGTTGGTCTCTCTATACATGTACATAAGTTATACCTGAGATTTTCTCCGCCTTCTGCGCAGTCGTGCTGCAGGCCGGACGGAAGTGACACCACGTAGTCCTTGAGATGCGCTTGCTCGAGCGACACACGCCATCGAACTCGTCGGTCTCTCTAAACAAGACACAAGCCATCGAACACGTCGGTCTCTCTATACAAGACACACGCCATCGAAATCGTCGGACTCTCTATATACGAGACACACGTCATCGAACTCGTCGGACTCTCTATACAAGACACACGCCATCGAACTCGTCGGTCTCTCTCTCTCTATATAAGACACACGCCATCGAACTCGTCGGTCTCTCTATACAAGACACACGACATCGAACTCGTCGGTCTCTCTCTTTACAAGACACACGCCATCGAACTCGTCGGTCTCTCTCTATATAAGAGACACGCCATCGAACTCGTCGGTCTCTCTCTATACAAGACACACGCCATCGAACTCGTCGGTCTCTCTATACAAGACACACGCCATCGAACTCGTCGGTCTCTCTAAACAAGACACAAGCCATCGAACTCGTCGGTCTCTCTATACAAGACACACGGCATCGAACTCGTCGGTCTCTCTCTATAAAAGACACACGCCATCGAACTCGTCGGTCTCTCTTTCTCTCTATATATACAAAACACACGCCTTCGAACTCGTCGGTCTCTCTATACAAGACACACGCCATCGAACTCTTCGGTCTCTCTCTATACAAGACACACGTCAGCGTCAACTAGTTGGTCTCTCTATACATGTACATAAGTTATACCTGAGATTTTCTCCGCCTTCTGCGCAGTCGTGCTGCAGGCCGGACGGAAGTGACACCACGTAGTTCTTGAGATGCGCTTGCTCGAGCGACCTCCACACTTCCTCATCTGTGAAGCGGTCAAACGGGTCAAGATTCATCCGCAGGGGGCCCGTGAACAGCACTGGGTCCTGCGTGAAAGTGAAGCTGGCGATACAATGCTAGATCCAATGCATTGATTCTATGTCCATTCGTATATATCAGTTTTAGTATTTTGCAGTTACACAAATGTAGAATTGACAATAAATGCGGGAATCATCTCCAGTAGTTACATTACGATTACATATATATCATTGTACGCATGTGTGCTATTATAATTTCACGTTGGGCATACTGCTGATTTCATTCTCATGCTTAGCCACGATTAAGCATTTTGGTCCTGAAATATACCGACATGATAATAATACAGATAACGATAATGATGAGGGATGATGATGACATTGATGATGACAATGATGATGATGACGATGATGATGATGGGAGTCATATATTAACGATGATAGTGGATCTAACCTGCGGGATGATGGTGAGTTTGGAGCGCAGGTCGTGGAGTCCGATTTTTCCAATCACCTGGTCGTCAATGACGATGGATCCGGCCGTAGCTTCAATGATGCGGAACAGGGCTAGCGTCATGGATGACTTGCCAGCACCTGTCCGACCGACTATCCCGACCTGTGTAAAGAAAACAATATTTGTGTCTTCTGCCGGGGACATACATTTAACTAAATTATAATTCGACATGAATGGCCGCAGCTCGTTTGATGTATAAATCACATATATAGGTTGTGACTGGGCAATTTATTGCCGATTGTAATTTAAATACAGTATATACGGCTGGGTCTATGTACATATGTGTATATATATATATATATATATATATATATATATATATATATATATATATATATATATATATATATATATATATATATATATATATATATATATATATATATATATATATATATATATATATATATATACAATTTCATACATGTGTATATTACAGATTGCATAAATTATTTCAATACCTTTTCGTTGGCATTGATCTGACAGTTGAGATCTCTCAGAACCAAGGGTAGTCCAGTTCTATATCGTGTTGCGTAGTCGCAGAACTTGACCCGACCGTGCAGCGGCCAGCCTGGTGGTAGCTGGTTGCTTTCCACTGTCTTCGGAGCCTGTCAGATCAGAGAAAACTTGTTGCAGAATATACCCACAAGAACAGAAATGACGACGGACGTTGTATTTGTCTGGCAATGTTCAATAACGGCACTGACACAAGCTGTGATTTTGATCAATTGTTAAGCTGTTACTACTGATCTTTGCGAAATGCATCGCCCGCGAATCGTACCAGACGCTGACACATAATCGGACAAGGACAAAGCACGCTGCCCAAATATCGTTACTATGGATAATTCACTGTTCTATTGACGATGGTTATCGATAGTTATATTTACGATCGATAGTATTCCATCGCCACATCGACTATCGCGATGTATCGTTACAACCGTAAGTTACACCCCTAATTTATAAGTTGTAAGTTGTGATAGTGGTGATAACGCACGGCTCGTATTGAACGTATGTGTAATATTAATGTCCCTTCTTCGTGACAATCACTGCCACAAACACTCCGACGCTTCTACGTCGTGTCCCTGGCAAACAATCGACAAGTCAAACCTGCCAACACTGACGCTGGGATTAAATGCTTCTCCCGTTTAATACATAAAAACACAGATACTTTTATAGAAGAAGAGTGAAGCGGACGCGAGCTGTTGAATAGTAATATACCTATCAAAACGTCAACACCGGCATTGCATTATTCTAGGACTAGAGAAACGGCAAGTCTTGCGAGTTCACTAACTGTAACAAAACAGCATATTTCAGGATTGCAGTTCGGATTGTAACTCGATTGAAACGTTTTGAATACCGACGAAATCGCAAATATCTCCCGCAAGTGCACCGATAAATGCTTATTGGAATACACAGTTGCACAATGGTGCGTTGTATGAAGTCTCCTAAGTGTTACAATTACGCTGTGGTACAAGTTGTAACAGCCAGCGGGGCAAAGTGTAACATTATAACGATTGATCATTGGGGCAAAATGTAACATACTAGTATAGGTTTAAATTGTTTAATGTATATCTAACATATATAGCTAGCTAATAGAACTGAATAGGCTCTACGACAATATTTATCTAAAAATTAGTTGGTAGCTCCGCTATTGGAACACCGTACAAACACTGTAATTAATAAAATTATGTGAATTACAAAAACGTTTATTAATCGATTCACATTGGATGGCACTTTCCCAATATTTCAACCCCCCCCCCACCGTAAGTGACACATTTTGTATGATACTGTATTGTTACATCCTGAAAAAGAGAAGATGGACATGGCTTGGTCATGTTTACAGGATGAACAACGATCTGCCAGCAAAAACAGCGCTAACTTGGACGCCAAAAGGAAACAGAAAAAGAGGCAGGCCGAAAACAACGAACGAACAATAGAAGAAGAACTGCTGGGTTACGTGGGGCACAGCAGCAAGGAGAGACCAAGACAGAGGGGTCTAGCGAGATCTTGTGCGAGCCTTATGTGTCACACGGTATTAAGAGGATAAGTATGTAAGTAAGTAATTTATATTACAATTTGCTCGAGTCACTATATGCCCCAGCACCTTAACACACTTAAATTACTTAAAATACTGTATACGTAACATTCTCAACCTGAGCAACCAACTAGCCTGCCTGCCTGCCTGCCTGCCTGCCTGCCTGCCTGCCTGCCTCCTAAAGGTACGCACTCAAGAGTAGTCGGGTCAAACCTACACTACATTAGCAACTGGCATGTTTCCGACATATCGGGCGACGCGTCGTTGACCATTGGATCACACTCCCCAAAAGTGGCGCCACTCATCATATTACCACTGTCAAAACTTGTTTAAAAATTCAATATTGACAATTGCGGAGTGGTGTAAACGATTGGTAGGCATTGCAGGGTAATTGTTGTTTAAGACTTGTTACACCATAGAATTCGTGTTTCTCGTTAAATTTCCGATACAAGGTACACAATTATATCTACAATTGTATGCAATTGAAATTGTTAAATTTCTTTATAAACATGTGCAGTTTTAAACATGAAATAATCAAATGTAAGTTGTGGCAGTGTTGAAATGGTGAGTGGCGCCTCTGGTGGCAGGTTTGACGTTGGATGCGACATTGAGTTTTTGATAGTATCCAGTGAAGTTCTACTGATAATTCGCACAACATATACAATTTAATTGTAATTCATGTGTAGTGTTAACCATGCAACTTTTGGAGACGTGTGCAATGCCTAGACTTTTCTAATGTATATGTTATATTGTCCCCGTATTAACATAATTGGCAGCTTATCTTCCGGGGCGATCGTTGAGCGACCGACGCGTCTTTGAACTTTATGCAGTGAAATTCTACATATTAGTCGGACAACAGCGGCACATAAACTGTTTATTTGTAACTCGTGTGTAGTGTAAACTAATTAAAATTAAGGAAACGTTTGTGAAGCATCATAAGTTCTTGCTGTGGCTTTTCTCCCCGTACAACGCCGTTTAATTCGGCTAGTTAATACTATCGGTATCGGGCTTCGATGCTGCACAAGAAGAATAAAGATACATATGATGGACGAACCTCCTCCTCGAGTTCCGTGTACTCGTTGATTCTCTCTACGGCCAATATATATGTCTCCATATCAGACGTCATTCTCACCATCATCTTTAATGCCGCAGTGACCTGAAATGCATCCAACATAACCCTGTATGTATGATAATCATTTAAACCATTAAATTGTAATACAATGTAGCAAACCAATTTAGTGTATGACAGGTTTTGACGATATGTCTTCCATTTCGTTCCTGAACTTCTATTTTGGTTCAAAACCACTTGTAGAATGTTATCTCCTATCCGTTAATGATCGGTGGGGCAAAGGTACGTGTCAAATGTCTCGGTAGTTACAATACGAGGCGCCACCTAACGAACGAGGTTGTCACTAGTTTGATACCACAGTGGGAACGTCATTCATTTTGCAACATCTCACATGGCTGTGAACATTTTTTTCCCAAACATGCCGAACCATCGGATAAAAGTAAGGGTCGACGTCGACGCTACGCATGACCCAATACAATGGGCACACCAAAAGACCAGCATATGTTTGAATATTACAATTCCATATTATTATCTGGTAAGCTGCAAGGCAACGAGAAGTGGAAATCCAGTAAAACCCCCGCAGTACCGAAGACATGGAGACTCGATGCACGCTGGACAACGTCACATTCCAGTCCTTCTGGAAGATGAGGATGCGCGGGCTCAATTTACCACTGGACAATCGAATGTTGGCATACAATGCGATGGTTGTCCGAGTTATACTGCAGCAGCTGGGTAGTACCACCGATCGAAACTGGGCATGCGCTGGCCTAACGCGATCATAGATAATGCAGATATGTGCGTGCGCTGTGGCACAGGACCGCTTTCAAAACAAGTACAGAGGATGCGTAGATCCATGTTCGGCCATGTATTGCACATGCCCGAAGATACCCCTGCACAACTGCAGTTGTTGGATTAAACAATTACACGAGGTCATTTGGCAGGTGCTCCACCAACCTATTTGACGTGCTGCGCTCATTCCTCATAGATAGGCGTCAGTCAGGCTGTGGTGGGGCACGGATTATGGGAATCTGATTGCGACATTGATACGTCTTCAGAGTATTTCTGTCGCAGGAACAGTAATCAACCAATCATCTTCTAACCTGTCGGTATCCGTGAATACTAAAAGTGTGTACCTGTAGCGCGTAAGACACGGAGAGTCCGGCGAGACCAGCGCTGATCGTATCTCTCTCCAACACCGCAAAAAGACCAGTAAACAAGACAATGAAGCTAGTAATAAAGTCCACAGCCACACCAAGCCACCTGGAACATCGCAGAAACATCGCATTAATACAGTTAGGCCTACTCGATTTTTTTGTCCCAGCGGAACATATCGGTAGAATGGTAGTTGTCGAAAAGTTGAAAGACAGGTATAAAAACGACTTGAATGACTATGATGGACGGATCGAATGAGGGATCGTATGGGAAGCCACATTAGAACAAGTATTGAACGAAGGTTGTTACAGACCATCCAAACAGTTACGACATAAAGACAATTGTCATTTGGCTTATATGGGTCAATAAGGTCAGTTTAAGTCATGCCATTGGTAATAACATCATCTAATTTCACACGCCAATTTGGCATCAAACAGAGAATTACTAAAATACATGTTTTGTCTGCTTAGATCAAAATAAAATTGAGAGCCCACAAATCAGTGTTGCTTTATACCAAGACGCGACCCGACTTACCGAATGCATACAATGTTTAAGAAATACGCCTTCTGATTTTCGTCCACGAGGAAGTCAGATCGCTCGATGAAGCGTTCTTGCTGCCCGTAGGCGCGTATAGAACTGGTGCCAGTCAACGTCTCACCGAAGTGAGCGTATATTGGCGATCGGCGGATTGAATCTATCCGCTTTAGCTGGCGAGACGAGCAAATATAGAATCTCTAAAAAAAGAAAAATTACACATGCTAGCATTAAGACGACATTGGCTTGTCCTCTTACCTATGTGCAAATTTAGGCTTCATGCTCATTAATTTCATTTTAATAAACAGCTTTCTTTGGGATTAAAGACTTTCTACTGCTGGCGATGACGAATTGTTTTATTAGCATATACAGTAAAATCTTCATATGACCAAAAACGTTGGTAAATATGAGTTAGGTCAGGGAACAATAATACTAATACAGTACGCACACTTTGCTATAGTTTATATGCACTACCTCAAGGGTGCCATTACCTGTATGTAGTAGTAGAGCAAATGGAGAGGAAGATATTACCTGTACGAAGTAGTAGAGCAGATTCTGATGGACAACTTTACCTTGCTAAGTAATATAGCAGACCTGGGACAGTTACATTACTTGTACGAAGTAGTAGAGCAGACCTGGAAGGGTGACATTACCTGAACGAAGTAGTAGAACATACTTGGAAGGGTGACATTACCTGTACGAATTAATAGAGCAGACCTGGAAGGATGACATTACCTGTACGAAGTAGTAGAACAGACCTGGAAGGGTGACATTACCTGAACGAAGTAGTAGAACATACCTGGAAGGGTGACATTACCTGTACGAAGTAGTAGAGCAGACCTGGAAGGGTGACATTACCTGAACGAAGTAGTAGAACATACATGGAAGGGTGACATTACCTGTACGAATTAATAGAGCAGACCTGGAAGGATGACATTACCTGTACGAAGTAGTAGAGCAGACCTGGAAGGGTGACATTACCTGAACGAAGTAGTAGAACATACCTGGAAGGGTGACATTACCTGTACGAATTAATAGAGCAGACTTGGAAGGATGACATTACCTGTACGAAGTAGTAGAACAGACCTGGAAGGGTGATATTACCTGTACGAAGTAGTAGAACATACCTGGAAGGGTGACATTACCTGTACGAAGTAGTAGAACAGACTTGGAAGGGTGACATTACCTGTACAAAGTAGTAGAACAGACTTGGAAGGGTGACATTCCCTTTACGAAGTAGTAGAACAGACCTGGAAGGGTGACATTACCTGTACGAAGTAGTAGAACATACCTGGAAGGGTAACATTACCTGTACGAAGTAGTAGAAAATACTTGGACGGGTGAAATTACTTGTAGATTCTGATGGACAACTTTACCTTGCTAAGTAATATAGCAGACCTGGGACAGTTACATTACTTGTACGAAGTAGTAGAACAGACCTGGAAGGGTGACATTACCTGTATGAAGTAGTAGAACATACCTGGAAGTGGGACATTACCTGCCCGAAGTAGTAGAACATACCTGGAAGGGTTACTTTACCAGTACGAAGTAGTAGAACATACCTGGATGGGTGACATTACCTGTACGAAGTAGTAGAACAGATCTGGATGGGTGACATTACCTGTACGAAGTAGTAGAACAGATCTGGAAGGGTGACATTACCTGTACGAAGTAGTAGAACAGACATGGAAGGGTGACATTACCTGTATGAAGTAGTAGAACAGACCTGGAAGGGTGATATTACCTTTACGAAGTAGTAGAACAGACTTGGAATGGTGACATTACCTTTACGAAGTAGTAGAACATAACTGGAAGGGTGACATTACCTGTACGAAGTAGTAGAACATACTTGGACGGGTGAAATTAACTGAACGAAGTAGTATAACACACCTGGAAGGGTGACATTACCTGTACGAAGTAGTAGAACAGACCTGGAAGGGTGACATTACCTGTACGAAGTAGTAGAACATACATGGAAGCGTTACATTACCTGTACGAAGTAGTAGAACATACTTGGAAGGGTTACATTACCTGTACGAAGTAGTAGAACAGACCTGGAAGGGTGACATTACCTGTACGAAATAGTAGAACAGGCCTAGAAGGGTAACATTACCTGTACGAAGTAGTAGAGCAGACCTGGAAGGGTGACATTACCTGTACGAAGTAGTAGAACAGACCGAGAGGAAGAACGACACAGAGGAAGATCGGCGTGCTGTAGGAGATGACGATTATCGTCGCGATGACAAACGCCGAGGTTAATATCCAAATACGTATCGTCGTCGGAATGTTAGTGTCAACTATATCGACGTCCTTCGAGAAGCGGTTCACAATCCTTCCGGTAGGGGTCGTGTCGAAAAATGACATCGGCGCGCGCAGCATCCGGTACAGAAGCCTAACATTCGAAGACTAATTACAATTGACTTAACACATGTTGTACACGCCTTCGCTTACAAGCAGTTATGCAGTAATAACTTGGCTGATCTACGATTGCAACGCGTGTGAACTCTCGCAATGTGTTCAAAAGTAGTGCGTATATTACTATGTTTATTTTCATTGCTGTCATCATAATTGGCAGACCACGTGATGAGCACATGTACACTATACGGCGCTCCAAACGAAGAAAGTGACATTGCAGAGTTGGATCTGGCGGCCCGCTAGTGGCTGCTCGACGAAAGACTGCACATTTACGTTGTTGACAAAGGCGAGAAGACGAAGAAAATAAGGTCATTATATTCTTATTAATCATTACTATAATTAGTGACAATCAAAAACTAGATGCCCACCACTTAGCAATGCACGAATTTTGAAATAAATAAATGTTCTATATACCGCGCACTTCTGTAAGTTAAAACCTGACCAACCTAGAGTGGAGGACGCGGGAAGCTCTCACACACCCGATGGCGATGGCGAACGCCTGGCCCAACGTCGCGACGGCTGTAGTCGAGATGGAAAACACAATACATAATACAGATATATAAATAATATTCTTCCATGTGATCGAACTACTAATACATCTTCACAAGGAAGAAACAGAATGTGATTGTTTTGTCGAGTTAATGTGCCTTTCATTACACGTTGAATATTGTGTTTGGTTAAAATAGCTGTTGTTAGCACAATTGAATAATTCGGATATTACCTGAATGCAATATAAAATTAAACAGAAACTACCGCAACGCAATAAATTCATCGCACAACATTGCAGTCATACATTACCATAAACCAGGAATACACTTCATTATCGCTCAGCAGCTTATCATCTTTTACCCTGAAGGGCTCCAAGTCCGCCGTAAACCCCAAGGCGAAGATCACGCAAGTTGGTGTCTACGGTTCCATTGGGGCCTGGCTTGTCATTACTCCACATACTAAGCCAGATGTTGGTTGTTGTCTGTGAAGCGATGAACAGTAGACACCACACAATGATACCGGGCCAGAAGACGTAGCCGGAAGCCCGTAAATAGCACGTAAACACAGACAGCTTCACCTGCGACAGCACACGTTGAAACACCATTACTACAATTACACAATACAAATAAAGCATGTATCACTGACGTTCTTTTGACACCTTAACTAGGTGTGCTGTTGACTCAAACTCAAAACATTTGTCATGTTACTTCGATGTACTTAAAAGAACATTTGTCGTTAAAACAATAAAATACATGTTCGTGAATGCTATGGAAACAAGTTGCTTCGTTGTGTTAATTAGCTTTGCTAGAAAAGAACATATACAATATTTGGTAATAACAAAAGGTAAGACTGGTTCGATTTATGTGTTCCTTTATACCCCATCTACTTTCCTCGTTTGTGTAACATATATAGCAATTGGCTGCATGGTCCAAAAAGAGGACAACATATATAGCAATTGCCTGCGTGGTCCACGACGAGGATATAGAAGCAGGAAGCAGATTTGATGTATAACTTACGGAGCCATTCATAACAATTTCGTCAGTCGTCAGTCTCTGGCTGCCCAACGCGCTCGACACAGTCGACAACGTCTTTTCGTCTTCCATCGTCGACGTTTTCACAAGAGACTTGCGTTTGTGCCGTCGTCTTCTGAAATAGATTTGGATAGCATTTGTGTAAGATGGAGAGACCGTCTCCATGAAATAGTATACATCAATTACAACAGGAAAACCCATAACAAAATTGGGGTCAAACGGAAACAATACCAGGGAGAATATAAAGATGTCCTAAATTACTACAATGTTTAAATGGAAATCAAAACGACATAGAAAGGAATGGCGAGTTCTACAGGAAGGGAAGACCATTTACAGATTTGATGTAAAGACTTGCAGGAGACAGGGCTGCATCATGTCGCCACTTCTCTTCCTAATGGTCATTGACTGGATCATAAGAACAGCTACAGAAGGAACGAAAATGGTTTACAGTGGACGCTATTGGACCAACTAGATGATCTTGACTTTGTTGATGATCTGGCTCTTCCTTTGCACATCCAGAATCAAATGAAAGAAGATACATCAATAATGGAAACAACTGCAGCCACGTTACGATTAAATGTGACAAGGCAAAACTATGATTATACCAACATCAACAGCAAGAACTACAACCCAGTTACATTTCTAGATGAATTACAGTCTTTCACATACCAAGGAAGTATTGTGGACACAAACGGAGGAACAAATAATGATGTAAGGACTAGGATTTGTAAAGCAAGACCAGCCTTCATCGTGCGTAATAAGATATGGAAGTCCAGATAAATTCCAATACCAACCAAGCTTTTTAATTCAAATGTTAAGGCGGTGCTAATATATGGATCACAGACATGGCGTACCACACAATCAACCCTACAGAAGATCCAAACTTGTGTAAGTAAATGGCGAAGAGATGAAGTAGCAGAGATGTCAAAAGCAGAATACAAATGGAGAGAACTGCAAGCCCGACCCCAACACCGTGTCCGGTGGAATGGAGTCGTTGATGGCCTATACTCCGCCGGGGAGTAAAAACACTTAAGTCAGGTGAGTCAGGACTAGTACTACCAGCGTGTGTATGGTTGATCACACCACAAGGAACCAACGCATCGCTGTAGTTGGCTGGTTGTATGACCAGTAAATATAGTTGTTGTTCTTGTTGTTCTTCAAGTGCAGTTGCTACGTCTGGTAATGTTGGCGATCACGGCCATCAGTGCAACTATGTCATTTGAATTTGTAAGCAGTTGGTTGTTATTGGCTGTCTTTTCGAGTCATCTGTTTCAACAATTTATTTATTCTATAGCCGCCTTTAGCTTTGAGTCCTTTCCATTTTTTCCACGGCCTTTTAATCGGAGGTTTCACCCCCATATGATATTACAATTATTCTTCTACTAGTTTGTTGATCACATAAAAGTGCTTCTTTTTTACATGACGCATGAGAACTGCTATCGCGGCTTGCATCGATATATTCCTATTCTTCAGAAGAGTTGACATATCTTGGAATGTTTTCTAAACTATTACAATTATTCTTCTACTAGTTTGTTGATCACATTTGTTGATCACTCTTTTTCGCTTTCTGTAAGAACAAGGAAATAACCCTCCCATTCCGTCAAACATAAACAGAAAGTTAAATACACGAAGCATATTTATTGGTGTCGCCGCGATGACGTTTTTAAACAATGGCAACCCACGTAACATGATTCTTTAGTTACGTGAAAATCACGTCATAACAACGAAACATCGCCTCCTATCAACGCAGCTTAAATTCAGCTTGGCCAATTCGAATATACTAATACCTACAAATCTGTTGTTGGACGCATGCAGTAATTATGAATACCTTTGAAGTTACTGCAGTTTGTACTCAC
Organism: Lamellibrachia columna; assembly: GCA_963662155.1. Lineage (NCBI taxonomy): Eukaryota > Metazoa > Annelida > Polychaeta > Sabellida > Siboglinidae > Lamellibrachia > Lamellibrachia columna. Next base: position 26,570,468 of record OY759266.1, on the reverse strand, counting down.
ATTGAAGTGGTATGGACAATACGCGAAGTGATTATTGAGTATCATGTAGGGTGCAGCATCTGTACCATATTAGCAAGCATAATGCCAGTAAAGTTGCTTACCATAATCACTATACTATTTACTCCCTTGATGCGAGTTGTAGATGAGATGCGATGGGTCAAGCCCCGTTTCATGCTATCAGTCCTGAGAATGGTTATTCCACCAAGTTCATTTGACGATGTGTGATACGTCACTTACCTTGGACTTGGTGTACTCTCATTATCTGACCCCGACCCACGAGCTGGGTCAGATATCTGCTCGCTGGTATCCGAGAGCGTTGCGTCGCTCAAACCCGACAACTGCCGCTGCAGCTCCTGCAAGGCTGGAACGACACGTGACATAATAGTTTCACGCATCACATCATTAACTGAGCATTTATCGTTTAAAACTGTTTCCACAATTGTTTCAGGCCATCGCAAATCAGGTTTGTTGGTGTTCCAATCGGTACTGGGAAAATAGTTTAAGTAACATGTGCGCCGTCGGTTTAGTAAAAGAGAGCGTACTGTTGTAAATACATAATCGAAAGTTTGATTTTTATCGTTAGATCTAATAGCCTCGATGAGAACGCACAAAGAATGTAGTAACCTTTTCCCGCATAGTTTCGGCTTGATCGAACCAAAATTAATTTAAACGTTTGTCCGATGTTTTCATTTAAACTAAATAAAACGTTTGCCCAACCGAGCTTGCGTGGCGTAGTCGATACGAGATACACTACACGGATAAAACAATTGGGCAGCTGTGTCTGGAATGAATCTGACACGAAGACAATGCACAGTACGTGACAGCCAGCAGCCCGGAGTAGCGAGATGACCGTAGAGGTAGAAGACAGGTAGAATACAGCGCCACAAATATAGAACACATGTTATCAGATAATTAACTACATTCAAAACAAGTGCTGTGGACATACAGAGTGGTGTCACATTACGCCAACCACAATGACGGAATTTGCAAACTAAGCCGCATGGTGGCAGCATTTATTCGACAATCCGGTCCATGCACTCATCAGCGCTTTACTTTTTTTAACAATGTCTGTCTCAAAAAAATATGGATTTTTGACTCTTTCGCAACTAAAGCCCGCCATACACGTCACGACGCGACAATTATTTGTTTGCGACGAATTGTTTGCGCCGATTTGTCGCGGACAACTAAGGCTAGGGGGTAGCGACTGACATGTTGGTAGCTGCTGGAACTACCGCCACTGGGCAGCGGAATCCTGTGAAACTATTCGAAAATGTCTCACATGTCTGCTCATCAATGGCGCGCTCTGGCTTTGAGCAGTACCTATCTGATCATCCGGCGTCGTGGGCAGAGAAGAGAACGTCGTCGTTCATGCTGGACCAAGCAGTGGTTCAGCCTTGATGAAAAAGGGGCCTTTAATAACATAGTGCGAGAGTTCAGCATCAACGACGACGTTTCGCTGCGTGATCTACTGAGGATGGACGTGGACTCTTCCACTACATTGTGGACCTGGTAAGTCCTGCCATCCTGAAGCAGAATACGTCGGTGCGGGCGAGCATACCGCCAGCCGAACGTGTTTCTATCACATCACGTTTCCTTGTCACTCACTGGTAAGCCTCTCCTGTCAGCGATTTAATAACTTCTCTTCTAATTCTATATTCCAAGCAGTATTTGCCACCTGCAACATGTTCTTAGGGACAGTCCCATGACTTCTAAGTAGCTCCTGATTGGCTAAGCGCCTCAAACATTTCGGTAGGTAAAAAAATACGTCGCTGACGCTTCGCAGACGGAGATCGTGCCGGCATACACGTTTGATATTCTACGAAGCTATGAAGTCTGGATAAAGACTGCCCTCAAGACAAGCGTCACGTCGCAAGGGGCATACATGTCACGACAAATAGTCGTAGACGCATTGAAGAAATTAAAACCCAGTCGCGTCGTGACGTGTATGCTGAAGAGAAGAGAAGAACGGAGGGATGCTAGTGCATCAGGCATAAATGGACGTATTTTAACATTTCCGTGTTGGCATATATACACGAGTATCTGGCGCACAAGTCAATAATCATGGGACTATTGAAGGCCCCATTTTACGATCAATGTGAGCAACAACGTCAAGTACGAGGGACCGGATTTTTGGGTGGCGCCATCTTCACATTGAAAAGTCTTCCGTTGGCTACCACCTTACCACCGTGCCACGATCAGACCAACCCTGCCCTCACAGGCCACAACTACTCACGATCAGGGTCTAATTCGTTGTATATATCGGGGTCGTTGAGATAGGTGACGATGAATTCTGCGAAGGCCGCCTTGTTACTCAGCAATTCCTGGAATGTGCCCATCTCTGAGATCTCTCCGTTCTTCAGCACCACAATGGCGTCCATCTTATGCAGGTAGGCGACGCTGTTTGTCACCATGAGGCGCGTCTGTGCAAACACGTGACGTGTTCTAAATTCAATCCACCCCCCACATTGAACCCGAAACATAAATTTCCTGCAAAACATCACTAATTTATCAGGCAATGTTTTTGTATTGTATTTGTATTTTGCATAGGTCATAGCTGCAACACTAAATTGGTCTGATTTTGAAAAGCCGAGCTCCTACTCCGTTAACAAGACTTAGTGAATAGCCAACCCCTAATTCAGTGTTGCTGGTCTCCACAATACATCATTAATCACCTTAATATATTATTTTAAGATGGGAGACAACCAAACATACAGACTGAGAGACAGTTAGTAATGACATATCTCTACTAATAATATTACCTAAATTGTATAAAATGGTATACCTTTCAAAATTATCTCAGACTGTTAATTAACGTGATAACTGTTTTAACCTTCCCCTCAGTAGGACATTAATATTTCTCTCACCATCCCCGCCTTGACTATTGTAATTCACTATTACATTGCTGAAAGAGACTTAGCTAAACTGCAGCGTGAACAACATTGTCTTGCACGTGTTGTACTCATGGCGCCTCGTTTTTCACCACAATTACCACTACGTATACAGCTGCACTGGATTCCTGTTACCTACGGAATCAAATGTAATTGTCCCTTCTTACATATTGTGCTCTATCTACACGTCAACCACCCTAATTTGCTAGTCTCCTGCATCTTTCATATATCCGTAGGCAGTTCAGATCGTCTATTTCACAACAATGTATTGTTCCTAAAACTAAGCTGGACTTGGGCAAACGTGCTTTCTCTGCATCTGCGCCTAGGTTCTGGAATGAACTTCCCATCACTTTGAAATCAACTGAAACTATTGCTACCTTGCATTTCCACCATCAATCTTCGGTTGGTCCCTTGTTCTGATAATGACTTTTGCGCGTCCCTGTTCATGATAATGACTAATGCTTATGTTTTGTTTCGCCTCTGAGCTCAGGTTCCTGGAGATGTAGGCGCTATAGCAGTTTATTATTATTATAAAGCGGACCGTTTTAGGCCGTCGATGATGTGTCGTGTTTAGGAAACTAGATACACCCAACTTCGCTCTAAGTAGACCGTTGGGCCCAACGAGGTGGTTGAAGATATGTCCTGTTTAGAGAACTATGTACACCCACCTTCCTCTTAAGTAGACCATTGGGCCCGACGACCAGGTCGAAGATATGTCGTGTTTAGAGAACTATATACACCCACCTTCCTCTTAAGCAGACCGTTGGGTCCGACGACCTGGTCGAAGATGTGCCGACCGACGTGGGCGTCGACGGCCGAGAGCGGGTCATCGAGTAGATAGACTCGGCAGTCCTGGTAGACGGCCCTCGCCAAGCTAACTCTCTGCTTCTGACCGCCGCTCAAGTTGATGCCCTTTGACGCCGGACAAATCATATGAGACAGTGAAAGCTACTTCCGTAATTCGAGTTTTTACTAGCCTCATTTCAAATTCATTTTGCCAAACAAAATCGAAAACATAAACTATCGACTACGACATGCAATTTCGTTAGTGCAAATTTGTTATTGAACTTTGATTAAATCATCGGTCACAATTTTTCAATATTCGGCGAAATAGGGCAACAGTTGCCATGTGTAGTCCGCATCTACACACTATGCGATATGGCTATTCACACTTTTGCTTATGACTCGATCTAACATTTAAAGTTAAGCCACTAATAAACTATTCACATATGACTGATTTAAACATTAATGAACGTGATTCGGATGGACTAAATGAATTGCGTTGGCACCTTTAATGCATAAATGCCACAAGAATTATATATATATATATATATATATATATATATATATATTTCAATGGCGAATATACCTTTCTAACCTGATTTAGCAGAGGCTGTAACGGAACTATGAGACGTCACAGAACGGTATGTGGTGCAGTGCTACACTAGTGTTTCTAATTCGTCGCACTAAGTGTAAATGAACAATTTTCTTGTCTAACAAACTTTATAATATTGTGAACTACTATAGTTTTATATTAACATGCATGACATATATTTACGTTTTCGCCGATTTCTGTCTCGTCGCCACCAGGTAGGATGTCCAGGTCTGGTCTGAGTGCGCATGCGTCAATGACCTTCTGGTATCGTGATTCTCTGAAGTCTTTGCTGAAGAGGATGTTGTCCTTGACAGTTGCATTCTGGACCCATGCCTGCTGCGGCACGTAGGCCACCGACCCCTGCAACACGTAGATCACATAAACATGTTACGCACCGATCTCGATTCCCTCCCAGTCCCAATCGTCTGCGTGATCGGGATCCATGGTGAGTGTTTGCATAACGCGCCAACGTGACCCGATCGTCGGTAGAATCGTCGGTAATAAACATAATTTCCAAACAAGCAATTTCTTTACACAAACGCTTATGCAGACAACTCTATGAACATATGAACAGGATATAAGATGTCATTGGAAATAAATTTTAAAACGCGATGGGGTGACCATATTAAGGCGATGTGAAATGATGACCTTTGACAAATAGAGACCTACTCACTCTGACATTGACGTGACCTTCCACGAGTTCCATCTCTCCGAGGAGTGCAGAGATGAGGGAAGATTTCCCCGAGCCGACTTGACCGACGACGGCCACCAGACTCCCCTCTGGCACCTTCAGATTGATGCTGTAAAGGGAGACGTAAACATACTACCTAAACACTGAAGATATTCGATAAACATTGGAGTAATCGCGGTCGAAACGATTGAGATAAATGTATACGTAGTCCGTTTTGCAAACATAAATGTGTATTTTGTTTTGTAATCAATGAATAAAAGGCCAGAAGTTACTGTTTGTTAAAACCTTACTTTATGAGAGTGGGCTTTTCGCTTCGGTTCCAGCTGAATACACCTTCGTCGACTTTTAGGACTTCCTCTGAAATAACAGGCGACATGAGAATCCTTTCCAAACACGACTTACTTCTAACGACAAAGAAATGATGGTATAATTGTAACCGTATGCAAATGCAATGCACTAAAAACAACGTCTCATATACCACAGCATGTCGTACGGGAGATCCAGGTAATATGAACGTATTCTCGTTCCTTGTTTTGTTATGGATCTAGAATACATGGTAGAAGATAGTATTGTAGTATGCGGCTACTGCGAACTTTGGATTGACATTAACCTGTCATCTGGTCGTGACTCACGCTGTCCTCGTCCAGTTCTTCGCTCCTCAAGAACTTATTGATACGACCAATGGACACAGCTGCCTGGAAGCGACATCAACACGATGGACAGACATGCATCGCCTCTCGAAACTAAAGAAAATGTATACGCCTGGCCAACCACGTTGAATGTAACATATCAAATTGATATCTATGTTTTGGATATGATTGTTAGAATGGCACGTTTCAATGTGCACGTGTGCTCGTGCGAGTGTGCGCGTGTGCGTGTGTGCGCTTGTGCGCGTGTGCGCGTGTGCGCGTGTGCGCGTGTGTACGTGTGTGAGTGTGTGCGTGTGCGCGCGTGTGCGCGTGTGTGCGTGTGTGTGTGTGTGTGTGTGTGTGTGAGTGCGTGCGTGCGTGTGTGTGTGTGCACGTGTGCATGTGTGCGTGAGTGCATGTTTGCGTGTGTGCTTGTATGTGTGTGCATACGCATTAAATATAATAAACTACATGTGAATACCTGGACACTATAAGAAAGCGTTGAGGGCAGCAAGGACATAGGGATTTGCATGATATTGAAGAGGGTCAGCGACACAAATGCTTTGTTAGCGTCTAGCACGTTCTCCGGGGAAGACAGCACGTACACGGAGAACGACCCGAGAGCCACCTGTTGACAGATAATGCAGATCAACAGGATACAAAGCAATGTAATGTGGGCTTTTAGTTGTGGTGATGTTAAAAATAAATATACTGTACAATGAAGAAGACGGATTAGTTTCGTTTTATATTTTGAAAACAGAAATACACAGTTTCAGCATTGGCAACGTCACACCCTACAGAAATATACGATTAGTGGCAAAAGAACAATATAATTCTCACTGCACTCAGTTGTAGCTTTACCAGCTACTAAACAAAAAGACATATGTTTACGTTAAACATGTACATGTGAGCCAGAGAGAATAGCTTTGTTTTCTGCACTCGGGGTGGTCAATGTGGTTGTCAAGTGCTCACGACGATTGGGGCCATGAACCAACTGGTGGCATTATGTACTGTCATAAACGATATGTGATGCTCACGAGATATGGGGCCATAAACCAACAAATGGCGCTGCCTGCTCGCATGAAAGCCGCTGTCTGTAGCACATGTAATTCTTTCTTCCGCTTTTCGAGGATTCGATCTCTGAATGGATCTTCCCATGCGTACAGCTTCAATGTCTACAACACGTCGAAGTGTGGCTAGTTGCCAACTGGATCCAAAGATATGTTGTTATTTTATTATTAGATGTAAGCGTGCAAGTATATATCTTTATAATAAAACAATTCTTATTAACATATCCAACAATTTAAATACCTGGGGAGACTTTCGCGGTGTTTCTTAGATGGCTTCTTCAGTGCGGCTGATGTCCTGGCAATAATAATGCAGACACTAAGAAAAAGAGATCATAAGCCAGGTCTTCATCTCACACTTGGACGGTTGGTCGGGTACTGAAGAAGTACGGGTGGCCGCAGCCATACGTCCGCAAACAGCTCTCGGACGTCCGTTGGTACACACAAAGGATAAAATAGAGCCGAACGAACAACTCGAATTAGTGTGCTAACTCCCATGTAAGAGTCGTTGTGCAACCTACGTAAGAGAGACGGGGGTTGTCTAATACCATACAAGAAAGAGAATCGCCATGAGTAGTGAAGAGAAAAGGCCACAGTCCACCATCAACAAGTCAACCCTCATAGACCACACAACCATATAATAGACTGGGAAGGAGCAAACGTGGTAAACAGGGAGTCTCACAGATAGAGAAGACGCGTGAATAAAACGGTCTGGATAGGGAAAACAGAGACAGCGACAATGGGAATTAGGGGAACTACGAGCTTCCACGCGTCTACGGTGACGTCATTCCTACCTGGACGTCAGTCGAACTGAATACCCTTGGAAAGACGGCGAAAGTCTACATGTATCTATACAATACAATACAATAAAACACAATACAATATCAAATACTTCTACTGTGCTAAAAATAATCCCCGGGAGACCCAAGCTCGGCATACTGTTGGATATGGTAGTAGGAACAGTGTTAATAAGATACTGGTGCTACCTCGTAAGGGGCACAATTAATAACGATAATACTAATAACGAAATATATATACTCACACACACACATATATATATAATAAAAAAATAAATATAATAATATATATATATATATATATATATATATATATATATATATATATATATATATATATATATATATATATATATATATATATATATATATATATATATATATATATATATATATATATATATATATATATATATATATACACACACACACACACATACATATATACGCATTTTCGTTATTTTAACCATCCTTTTTCAGTAGGTAGCCAAATTTATAATCAGCATATATATTATATAATTTTATCTTAAAAGTATTTTCATTAACCGAGACCGAAATGTTATATTTTAATTATATTCGTTTTTTCGGTTTGCTTTGCATATCCGCCATGCATTTGTAGATACGAGCATCACTTCGCACATTACAGACATTTCACGAAGACCCGGACAAGTTGATTCACAACATGGTTTTTTACAAATAATTTTAAAATAAACGTTTTCCCATTCACATAGAAAAAATTAAGAGGTTTTCCGTTAGTGAAAGAACTATATTTCCACACTATGACTGCCTTGTTTTTTAACATATCTAATTAATTCATTCCACGGTCAATAGAGAAACATGTCCACACCTTTATACCGTTGAGTAGTTCGTTCATTAGTTTTATTCTTCCGTCTTTGCATTTCATTTGCTTCACCTTGCAGACATAAGGAAACATTTATTGGATTACTGAAATACCAAAGTCGTCTATTAGTGTAATTAGGCACAACTATAATCCGCTTATACAGAAGACCTAAACATATTTCTTTTGTATGTTAGGCCGAGGCTTCTGGTGTCAACTTATACACAAGATATAAACATATTTCTGTTGTCTG